>CAJPEV010003273.1:0-21966 GCA_905338385.1 Darwinula stevensoni | reverse complement strand
GAAAATGGGCACTTTTTCAGTGCGTTCTTCACTTCCTGGCATTTTACTCTCGTTCAGGGGCGAAAATGCAAAAAGTAATCAGACCATTTTATAGAGGAGATTCTCCCGAGTGAATAGGGATAAGAATTACCATTGTCAGTACTTGGTACGTCGAGAAAACAAGGTTTCAAACATAGCATCCCGTTCGGGTTCAACGGCTGTTCCGCTCTCCGTCCCCCCTCCCATCTCGCGGCTCAATGCGCATGCGATTAGCCTTCCGACGGATGACCGAAATGCCTGCAATGCGTGCAGTGGCTGTGATTGTTGCTCGCGTAGGAAGGCATACGTTTTGAGGCTAATGTTTCCCTGTCTCGCAGTCTGAGTCCTGGCTAAGTGCATGGAGTTCTCTTATATGCCTTCGTTTTTTTTTTTTTTTTCAAGGATGGAAGTCACCTGAGATCCCATGAACTTCCATGAAATCATATCGCCTTCCCTTCTATTCAGCCCAGTCATCTGCTTTCATTTTGTATACCAGTAATGAAGAAGGCACATCCTTGTCATTGATTGATGGGGAAGGATATTACGTACTATATTCAGGTTCTCTTTAATAAAAAATAATGTAAAAATTGGAAATGTATACCCATGCCTAGGAAATAAAAAAAATAATAATAATTGGGCTGGCAGCCAGATTCTATTCACCTGTCCATTTTATCATACCTGTCTGCTAGGAACTCCCCCTGACACTGTATTGATTCCTGAAAGCTGGGGAATCTATGGTCGGTGTACTACTCTTTTCGCTCTTGCTTCCCTACTTTTTTATTTTTTTATTTCCCGCTCCCAGCCCTGTTTCTTCCCTCTTGTCCGGGGCTCTCTTCTTCGAACAACCAATCCTTGTGGAGGTCTTCTCCACTCTTCATTGCTCTGACATGGAAGTAAAATAGGATACAAAATGTCAAAGCATTTGAGTTATACGTAAGTAAATTTGCAACCGTAACATAGGGTCAAAAGAGAAGAAAGAACAGCTGAATTGGATTCTGAATCCAATAGAGAAATAAGAATCTGGCACACAGAATAACCTTATTTGGAACAACATACTATCAGAATGCACGAAAGACAACGTTCGAAGAACAGTATTCGACATTATTTGTTACTCCAACGGTGTTTCTAAATGGCTAAAACAAATTATTGCCAGAGGGTGACGGTATGAACGGCATGTGTGTCGCATTCAGAGGGAAAAAGTCGAACTTAATTGAATAAATAACATCATGAACTTAATTAGTACAAATCACAGTCACTGGGTTTCCTCGATGAATAAATCCTGATCTTCTCCAGTAGATGCGCCTGCTATTGCCTCCTCTTCATCATCCAAGTCAGCTGCACACTCATCTGGATCGAGACCGTAGTCGTGGGAGAAAGCTTCCGTCTTTGCCCACCTTTTCCTTTCTTCTGCCTCTTCTGTTCTCGCCTTCTTCAGGTCCACGCGATACTTTTTTCCAGCTTCGCTTTTTTTCTTCTCCAGCTGCCTGTCTCTATCTTCCAAAGTTGAATATATGCTCTTCAGCATTCCATCTGTCACGGGGATGCCCAATTTTCTGTACAAGTCCTTCACCCAGTAATAATGGGGACCATGAATATCCCTTGCCCAGTTCACTGCGCTTTGAAGAATTCCGAGATTAGTGGAAACTGAGTAGTGAAGCCGTTCTAGCTGGATGGATTTCGATCTAAATCGAATGTAGACGTTATGAGCAGCTTCGGGCAAGTTGCTATGGCCTTTTCCAAGGTCAGGATGGATATATGGCTCTGCTTCGTCTGCTCTCCTCTTGCACTCAATTTGATATAATTGTAAATGCAGTGGGCAAGAGAGTACCATGGTGGACTTGTATGCTTTGCGTTGTGTGCAGTGCAAAGGGTCATTTGCCTCACATTTACCGCACCCACATAACTCTTGAGGATGAAATGGACAGGTTTCAATGTCCTCTTCTCCATACCATGCATGTTCGTCTTTTACATGGTGTATGCTCAAGCTCAATAGGTTCTTTCTGAATACCTGAGGGTCCTTGGCATTATCAGCATCGACAAGGGCTGAGAAAAAATTCAGCCTTGCGTAACGAATGAATGCCTCAGTGAGACATCCGTAAGGAGGCTTGTTCTTGTGGGTCTTTCCAGAACACTTGCACTTTTGTTTTGAGAGATCAGGGAAGTCTCTCTCCATGCATCTGCGATGCTTTTAGGGGGTGATTTATACCCTGAATATTTTTCATGCTGCTTCGTGTGGGCTCGAGCAGCATGTCCACCGCATATCATGACATTAGATATGACATCATCAGGGTAGGACTCGCGGAAGCTTTTTACACTGGTAGAGTCTTTATCTTGCCAGTTCACTTCCACGTGAACTCCGTGGGATTTAAGAAATTTAAACCCTCGAGAAGCAGCATAACCCTCTGCTGACTTTGAAGACCCTTGATACAAAGGGATGCGGCAGACAGTGTCTCTACCACGATGAGACAGATGGAGGACGAAAAGGTATCCTCCTGTCATGAAGTCCCTGATGACGAAGGAGAAGTTTTTGCTGTGAGCTCCTCGGGTCATCCACGCGCCATCACTTGTTGTGACTGCTCTATCGGAGCTTCCTATTTCATGAGCTGGCTTGCGTTTCATCTCCTCCAGAGCGCGGGAGCACATGTTGTCCACCATTTTTTGCACAAATGGAAACATGAGTTCGATTGTGCGTCCGAAGGTTTTAGCCGTTACGGCCTCCATTCCCAGTCCCATCCCGAATAGGCGTTGGTATTGGCGATGGGTCAATCCTGAGATGATACTTGCCACCTGCATGGCAATGCTGTTGAGGATTTTCTTAGAGGAACCATAGAGGAGGGAGGATTCAAAACGCATCGTCCGGGTGATGCAGCCATGGCATTGAAACTCGAGGCTCAAAGCTCCTCCTCTGCCCGCTTTCGTTACCGAGACTGGTACCATCTCACCTGTGAAGAAAATAAATAGCAGAACCCGTAATTTTTTACTGATATAAAGAAAAATTATTAGCATAGTATGCTATCCTATCGGATTCATACATCAGAAGAAATAATACAACCACGGCTCTTAGTTCTGCTTTTTGCCTCCTTGGAGCTTTTCTGTCAATGGAAATAACTCACCTCGACATGTGGTGCCGTCTGCAGCAGCAGATGAGCAAGTATTGTGGGATCGAAAGTATGGCATAAGAGCTTGTGTGTCAGCTAAGAAAAACATTCTTGGAATGGAAACTTGGACCTTCATGGTCTCCCTCCTTTCCTCTCTGTATTCAGACGAAGGCGACTCCGAGCCATTGGATGAGTTGATCTCGGTATTTGTCTCGGCTAAAGTAAAGAAAATGTTATTTTTCATATGGGGATTGAATGGAATATGAGGATTTCTAGACGTGGGACACTGATAAAAATCCTTAGATATTTTCTTACATTTTACCCTGTGGAAATATCTAATATAACCTTATGATAAAGTAGTGTTCGAAAAGTTCTTAGAATATTGGCTGAATGATGGACTCTTCGATTTTGCCTGTGAAAGGTAGTTGTCATCTAGAGATGACATTTTTCATGCAATGCTACTCCAAATTTCGCTAATTTAGGAGATATCTTTCAGCAGTGACGTATACTTCAGCCATTATTTTTTTTAGCCACTAGTGAGAAATTGAATTTTTCACGCGATCATTTCCGATAAACGAAAAGTCCGTCACGAAAAGATGGGGAAAAAATATATATATATATAATTGAAACGCTTCAATAACGCTTTTGAGTGAAATAAATCCTATTGACCCAGGGTGTGGTTTTAGTTTGGGCTGACCGCTGTCAAGAGACCAAAAAACTCTTGGCAGCATGAATGGTGCGATGGACTGGGCTGATGTTTTTTTTAATAAACACGTGCGGTCCTCTCGAAAACCGCAAGCTCACTCAAAAACCAAAAGCCACGCTAAGCATTCCTTCCAAAGTAAACGCTTCATGTTCAAAATCATCTTGCTTTGATCATCATTCTCCAAAAAGCTAAGGCAAAATGGCTGCATCTTCAGGGGAAGCGGAAGATACGGCCTCCCCGGTACCTTAATTATGGCCAGAACACTCGAGAGATGCTTCTACATGGTCAGCATCGAATTTCCAATAAATGGTTTGGAAGATTCACAGGCGGTCTGAGAGACCGTGAACAATAAAATAAAAATAAAACTTATAAATTATTATTTTTTAAACTTAAAAATATAAATAAAACTTCATCCCATAAGTGAATATTTCAAATAACCTTTAGCTAATGAAATAGGATGGTTCTACATGGTTATTATTCGGCAAGGGATGTCATTTTGTAAACTGAAATGGGAAGGGGTAGCAGGGTCTGAGGGAGGGAGAGGAGGAGAAGAAGAAGAAGGGTGAGGATTTGCCCCTAACCTCCCCGAAATGACGTGCCTGTCCTCAGCAAGATGTGCTCAACTACCAATGTACGGACGGAAGCTTTTTTTTACCTGTATGAATTCAAAAGATTTCATGAGAGCGCTTCTGACCTGAAGGGGCAGTCCTCTCCGTAGAGGAGCAGATGTTCTCATTGGACAAATTGGCGCCACCATCAACAGGCTCAATACCTGAAAGGGTAATGTCATCTGCATGAAATTATAACTGCAGCCATGTGAAGTATTCAAGATATTACATTCTTGCTACGCTTTCGTTTCTTACACATCAACATATATCAATCAAGGAACTGTTCTTCAAAATATCTTTGATGATGTAACAAAAACTTTTTACTATCTTATCGTAACTTGAAAATTAGTACGAAGTCGAAGAATTTAGAGAGGGAAGAAAACCCTGATTTTGATTTAGCGGGACGAATGACTTCTCAGTAATTTTGGAGCAGGAAATAAATACTCCATGTGCTAAAGCTCTCATTCCGTTGAACTAGTGCATTTCTCGGAAATTCACCCCTGATTCGCATTACAGGTGAACTATGCGGTATGAAAGCCTTTTTTTATTCCTTTTTTTTTTAAAATAAGCGTCCCATTGTGGATAAAACTGACCCTGGGCAGAGACAGAAACGTCCCAACGTGCTTGAATGGCTCCCGATATTTTCCTTCGTAGTCGTCTCTTTTTTGGGGAGAGTTTCTTCTTCTCTTTGGCCAAGGCTAAAATGGAATATGAAAGTACGAGAAATCATCATTCCTGTCACGACGAATAACTTTAAAAGTTATTGTACAGCATCCTCTGAGGTATAGAACATGCTAAAGAAAATGTACCTGCTACTGAAAGGAATTGTTTTGACAAACTACGAGATGCCAAGGCTTTTGGGCCTCCTCTTCTCTGTCGTCTTTTGCTAGGTGTTCTTCTCTTCGTTCGAGGACCAAAGAGAGCAAGTATCACGTTTATTCTTCTAAATGATCTACGTCGAAGTAGTATCAAAGAAGTACAGTCACTACAGAATTTCGAAATTTCTCTGGGAAGACAAGACTGAGTAGAGTAGCATCCTTCTCATTAATGAAACTGCCGACATGTGCGTGTTGCATTTCCAACGCTTACCTTGACAGCAGAATAGCAAGAAAAAGTTTTCTGGAAACTTACTCTCGCGGGAGAGGATGGATACGGAAACTATCAATGTCTCAAAAGAATCATGAACGCCAAATATGCATAATGAAATCTGGCTCTTCATTCTAAATATAAACTTGAGGGGCTTCGAAATAGGTAAAAAAAAAATCATACTGATGCGATTCAAGTAAGGGTCAGATTTTCCTGGTTAGTTTATTAACCGGTAACTGTTGTAAACTATTCGGGTACACAGAGGGCAAGGGAAAATCCTATCGAACTGGAAAGTTCTGAACGGAGACTTCCTTGGAGGAACAACGAATGGAGTTCTTCCTTCTCCTGATATTGTCTCTGACTTGAATTTCCCACACATGACTTGAGATAGGAAGGAAGGATATCCCAATTCCTGATGAGTCATGAAGGCTCAAGAGCGAGATAAGAAGTAACCAGATATTATGTAGGAGAAAAACGGGCTATACTGCAAGGGAGAAAAAAAAGGAGCTGCATGAAACGGTAGTTCATTTCCCTCTTGATTCCTTCGGCAGGGTAGGGGGGGAACCTTTGTCGAGTGGGAGGGAGGAGAGGGGGCTGAAAGCGCAAGGTCACATCGGGATAAATTTTGCCTAGTATCAAACGTCAGAATAAAAAAAAAATTGGGGGCAAGGGGGGGGAGTCCTCGGGAGAAGAGAGAAAGAGCTGCACGTGCGGATTTTTTCCGTCCCTACTTTCTTCCTCGGAATATCTTCCCACGCCCAGAACATGGATTTTTTTTTATTGATAAGTTTTTTTTTATGTCGAAGCCCGGCGAGCGGGGCGGATCTACAGGGTGATCAAGAAGTCGCACAACCCAAAATACAACTTGCCATGGCCAAAGAAAACAGTGCAATAACTTTTTATTCTTTCGGGACAAGTTGCACTTTTGTAGCACCCATAACTTCAATTTGAAGACTCAGTGGTTGTTCTTCACACAACGAAGTACACGGTGTTCATATGACGTACAGTAGCCGCCGATACTTATTTTGGGTTGCATGACTTTTCGATCACCCTGTACAATTCCATCGTTTTTTCAAGTTCCGGGCGCCATTGGCACTCGACTGTGGAGAGAAGGCGTGAAAAAAGGATGACGCATTCCAATAGAAGAATCAGGGCCGGCGTTAGGCATGTACCACGTGTGACCCCGCACAGGACGCGAATTCCCCAGGGACGCCAAAACGGAATGGAATGAATGAAGCAATAATGGATACCACCCTCAATTTTACTTCAGAAGGGGAAATGCCTTCCGTTTCGGAATCTCTTTAGACGTTAGGAGTTGATCCTTCACAATTGGAGGGGGGGGGGGGGGGTTTGAATGGTTCTTTGCACAGGGCACCGAAATAGCTAGGGCAGACCCTGAATGCATTTATGAGTACGAACATGAGTGGACATTGCAGTGACTCTCAATGGACATTTTTTATTTTTGCTGCCTTCTGTTGTCGCATTCAGGATTGAGCGGGAATGCGTTTATATGCCTTCAGCAGATCAATACAAACGATAAGTTGCCTTTCTAGTCTTCTTTCCTTTTTCCTGAAAAAATTATTGAATAGTTTTGCCTTGGCTGCCAAAAAAGTTGAGCGCTTGCTTTAATGGGAACATAACGAAAAATGTTCAACATTTCGTCTAGTTGAAGATGAAGACAGGTGCGAATACTCATCTCGCCCTATCGACTTTGACTTTTCCAGATCCTTTTCCTTGAGAATTACGGGAGAAGAAAATTCATGTTTCCATTTTCCAGACAGTTGCATCTAACATACGGTTCGTTCTAAGTTCTTTCTTTATAAAAATAAAAATAATTCGCGATCTCTTGTGCATGTAAATGCTAATTCGAACACGATATTTCAGCAGCTACAAGCGCAACGGGCTTACATATAAGACTGATTCTAATAACAAAACTTGATGTCGTTATGTATACGTAGCATTTATCAGGTAGAATTTAGTAGGAACGATCAAGAGGAGAAAATGAGGCGGTAAAATTCTCCTGACCGGCAGATTCTGATTCTTCCGGTTGTTCAAGCTGATCCTCGTGCGATGACCACCGTTGCATCGTTGCAGATTCTGTCCGCTTCCTTTTGCGGATATCCTTCCTAAGGAATTCCTCGTCAGGTGCAGTGAGTGATTCCGAGTCCCCCTCATGAGTTGGAATACCTTCAGATCGCTCACCAGCGGTTTCAACTTCCACACGGACCGTTTCTTGCTCTGGGCCTATCGCAGAGCATAGTGTATGATCATATTGCTCTCAACACCTGTCGTGCTTGTTACATTTTGTCTGTAACTCAAGAGGGTAATAAGGGATATTAATACTGATTTATATATTTGGGGGAAAAGGCCTGTGATGAACGTGCAGATGGTTTGGGCATGTGCATAGATATGGATATGTATCCTTACCTTCTTGCGACGATGACGCCCATCTCTCATTTCTCGCTGCTATCATTAGTCTTTTCTTTCTGATTTTTTTTGGTGTTCTCCGTGAGCCTCCCATGCTGTTTCTCAATGGAGTAAGAGGAAAACGTTCACTTGTCCCAAGTGTTAGGCCACAAACACCTGTCGAAACATGCAGCGGAGAATAGTAACGTTTTGTAATGAAGACAGGCGTTCAGAAAGGAAATTATTTGTATAATTATTCAAATAACATTCCCCTCACGGCTTCATTATTGAGAAATAAGGAAAGGAGTATTTCAGTTTGCGTCCCTTTTGCGGAAAGAAGTATACAGTATACCAAATACGCGGGAAAAAAATGAGCTCCGTTCAGAACCTTTCTTCCTCCCTCACTGAAAACGGGTTCCTGGAATAGCTGTCCCCTATCCCATCATTCCCGTGTTTCCTCATTCTCTCCCAAGCCATCTCTCACGTTTGTCGCAAAACTCGTTTCCTTGCGCAATGGATGTGAATCTGAACGAGGCTTTATCTGCTGCATTCCATACGATCGGGTAAGTTGGTTTTGCTGATTTTGATACAGTAGAAATTATATGTTCCTCTTTGCATTGTTTCTCTTCATTGCTCATTTCTTCCGCTCATTACCTATTGGGTCAAAACCCAAGAGCATTTGGAGTTAGGTACAATGTTATTTCATGTGCATACGTAGGTTTTCCACACCAGAAGGCCTACGTTGCCTCTTGATTCACTTCATGCCAGAGGGAGAAACAAAGAAAGGCAAGAGAAGGCAAATGTACAAGTTGTTATTCAACATCCTGAAGGTAAATCCGAGGAGGGGTTTGATATATTGGTGGGGATATGTACTGAATCAATTTGAACTCCTTCCCTAGGTTTGGTATTCATCTTTAGTGACGTAGTGAAAACAATGAGTTTAATAGTAAAGTAGTGCAGTATGTTTTATAAGCACTTAACGAAGTCGAGGTGCTAAGTTCATTTTTATTCCCCCGCGTCGTATTTCTGTTAAAATTATTTCGCTACCACTGCTGATCGCTATTTATTTGCTCTCAGTGTAGAAAGAAAAATGTTCAGTCCTCATTCAGACATGTAGATAGTCGTTAACCCCCAAATTTTCAATTTATCTGCTTTCTTTTTTTTACATACAGCAGAAATCCTGTTGTCTATCCGTATCGGATCCATTTTAGAGAGGTGTTTGGTTTCAGTATTTCAGAGGAAAGAATTATACTTCAACTTCGAAGCAAGACATGCTAATCCTAAAGTAGAATCTACGCCATTCTAAGGAAAAAGCGAAATTTGAAATTTGTTGAAGTCAGTTCTCCTAAAATGCTGCGCATCTAGATTTGGGTATCACGGTTTCAAGCACTGACCTGAATTTCTCATTCTTCAAAATTCGAAAAGAAGAACAGAAGCATTAAACTATGATCGGAGCGCTTCTGTCTCGCATACCTGTGTATTTACTTTATTTTCAGAAACGGTTCAAGGGAAAATTAATTTTCCCAAAGACAATCACAGAGATAGTGAGAAGAAGATTCCCTGATCCCGATGGCTCAGAGGGACGAATGCTGCCTGTTGTAGTCCTGCCCTTCCATATATAAAATGAGAACCTATCATTGCAAAACATTACTTCTGTCCGCAAGTCTTTCCTTTAATAAACATATTAATAAGTTTATTGTAAGGGGAGTTGGCTTCATTATTGAGAAATAATCCTTGCTCGTCCGGTCGTTGAGAAGCACCAATGCGTGTGTAACAATATAGTCACAACCGATATTTGCTATTATTTGCGCCTCTGTACGTCGAAGGTCTACACGACTGAATTTTACGGTCTACACGAACCCGACAAATTTTACCTGCTCATAGCCCGATTAGGTCTCTAAGACATTTCTCGGGGTGTCTGATGAAGTCTTGGACAACCCCAATTCCTCATCTGATAGCTTGGCAAATCAAGTTCAAATTGTGAGTATCACATGAGTGCTATGGGGCGGAATTCGATTAGGAACACGTGAATTTTGCACATTGAAAATCATATATGTAATTTACGTATGGAGTCTGTTGGAGGACGTCGAAAAAAAAAATTAATGTAATCTTCCTAATCTTCTTGACGGCTATACTTCCTAATATAAGGTGGTTTGTGCCCTATTCATGATAGCTCTTTTATTCTAACATTTGTGCCCGAAAGCTAGAAAGTAAAATATTCCGAGCCGGTGAATATCACTCGTAACTTCAATCCTTCATACGTGGTCCAATTAAAAGTTCCAGGACCGGTCTTCATACTAGCAAATTATATACGGAAGGTAGGCAATATGGTCCCCATCGAAATAAATTTTAATTCCCTTGACTTGGGATACAATTCTCCTAACGTTTTTGTAAAGAGCTTGGAACACTGGCTGTAACCATTTCTTGGCAACTTCCTTCAGCACATTGGTCGCAGCTAACTGGAAAGAGCCTGTGTCGTCGAAGCGCGGACCTTCAGAAGCCACATTTAATGCCTTCCGTTTCGGCGTAATTTTGGACGCAATGAATTTATCTCTTTGGAGTCTCTTTGCACAGGGTGCCGAAATAGCTAGGGCGGCCCTAGTACTGATTGATTGCAGGCGGCTACTTCGGGCAAGCTCAGGAAGGGCCAGCACAGTTTCCTCCTAGTGGCTTGTCGAAGGCTGTCCAATGTTTTCTTAATCTTCAATGGATTCCCGCCTTCGCGAAATCGCTTGCGCCATTCACACGCAAGAAAATTAGGATTACGAATCTTTCCAGTTAGCTGCAACCAACGCTGTGAATTAGAATGCCAAGAATTGCTTACAGCCAGTTTCCAAGCTCTTTACAAACGTTGGGAGATATTTTTCCCAAGTCAAGGGAACTACACGTATTTCGGAGAGGATCATACTGCCTAAATTCAATACATAGTTTGCTCGTATGAAAGCCGGTCCTGGAACTTTTCGATAGGCACACGTAAATGGAGTTCCCTGATTTTTCCTTTCCAATATTTTCTTAAATTTTATGTCTATGGATGATCGTTGCTTTATGCAGATATTGGACATGGCGGATCTTCTGAAGGTGAACTGGGGCAAGTGCTCGTGCTGATGCTCTTACCCATTAACAACGTTTGCCAATTACAGTCCAGAGAGAAGATTCATGCAATAAAATTCAGCCGCGACAGATTCTTCATACCAATCCTTTGTTGACGTTCACTACCCAGGATTCAAGTAACTGTCTCCGCAATTACGAATATCCAACGATCTCATCCTATCAGCGTAAGGTTCACTGTTACCTTTAAAGGCGAAGCCTTCCTTGTAAAGTGTTCCAGACTGAAGTGTGCTTGGGTGTTGGATTGGGAATGGGAATAAGCGGGGTAGGCACCTAAATAGACAATACGAATTTTGTATTATTCAAATGTACCATAAGCAGCGGAGTTCCCCTTCCCCTGACTGTTTTGTGGTTCTTATAGGCATCTGAGGCATCGTTATGATCCATATTAATTTCATGCATTGGACTTGGAAGTATATTGACCTAACTTGAAGAGTTCACCATGACGAATTCCGGTGATTTGAATGGAACGGCCATGGGAGGTGCTGTAATATACGTAGATCTTTCTACTCATTCTAAATTTAAAAAAAACAGGACCTAGGCATAATCCCTATTATATGATGCAATAGTTAGCAAATTGTCATGAAACTCACAGAGAGGCTTATCACTGTCATCCACAGGAGCAAAGGCACAAGTGGCTGGCTTCTGTTCAGAAATTCTGCCTGGAATTGACTCGCACTTCCGGAACGAATGGTGGGACGTTCGCACTGGTCAAGGAACTCGGAAGAAAATCCTTTCATACCTTGATCCGACAAGCGCATTTTGACTGAAAACGCCCTACAGGTGCCCCTTGCCGTCAAAAGGGAAGTCAGGTGTAATAAAGGGTCATTTTTCAACCCACCTGTCATTTGACCCTCCCTGAATTACTGAGGTCATTAGAGGAACTTGGAGAGCGTGGGAAGAGGATCAAGTTGACGAGGTCAATCGCTCAGACTCCCTTGACCGCCCAGGTCATGGGCTCTGAACTGACTTGACAGCGAACTCATCTCTTATCCTTCAAAACCCTTCCATTCAATTTTTTTTTTTTAAAAACAGTTTTATGAGGTCAACAGCACCAATTACGAAACAGAGATGAATCTGCTCTGAGTTATCGAACCATTCACTTCGACATCAGAGCAGCTTTAAAGTTGTTCTGCTTCGTCATTATTCAAATACTCATCCATCCTCGTGAATGAAAATTACAGTAACAGGGACGTCATTTGGTAAACTGAAAGGAGGGGCTAGGGGGGAGGGGGGGAGGGAGAGGAGGTGAATGACTAGGTAGGGTGAGGATTTGCCCCTAACCTCCCCGAAATGACGTGCCAGGAAATATTCATTGCTGATGTCCTATAAGCCCCATTTAGGGAGCACTTGAATGATATCGAGATCAAAAATTCATGAAGTCTATAGTGGTTGAAGGATGTTGAGTTCCAAGTATTGTTATAATAGCATGTACTTTTAGCATCTTCCAATGAAAGGAAGCGCATACGAACAGAAAAAATCATACTATTCGGTGAATCAACTTTTGTATTCCAATAAAGGAAAATATATTAGAAATCTCTCTGTTCGTTGCGTACCACATAAGAGATGCCAAAATTGTCATTGGCATTCATGATAATCATCACGCGGATAAATGCCGCCATAATGCTGAGGAATAACTCATCGTCTTATGAAGGCATAAGGTCACGTTGTTACTCTAACGCGTTTTAGAACTTAAATAAAATTTATATAAATAAAAATCCAAAGCGTTAAACTTGGTAGAGCGCACGTCACACGCCTGCGTAAGATTTAATTTCCCAAATATTTGCGGTCAGCAAAATTCGAAAAATATGAACTGGCACGAACTTTTTTCGCTGCACTTTATTCCAAAAATATTTAATAAGGGAACATCTCAATTCATGACTGAGATAGCGCCATATGCGAGAAAATGCAAAAATACTCTTTTTATTATAAGGAATTCACTACAATCACAAGGACATGGTTTCCATTCAGGCCAGTTAGGAATATCTCCCTCCCATTTAAGAGGTATCTAGTCATGGGGAAGTCTAGATGTCAACGCACGCCTGTAACGAAACAAGGAACCACGAGTCACCCCCGTCTCATACGGGCAAGTCAGTCTTGGGAAGGACAACGTCGCCCGCATCAGAGACGAGCAAATCACGGAAGCGGTTGAGGCTAATCGCATGCGCATTGAGCCGCGGGATGGGAGGGGGGACGGAGAGCGGAACAGCCGTTGAACCCGAACGGGATGCTATGTTTGAAACCTTGTTTTCTCGACGTACCAAGTACTGACAATGGTAATTCTTATCCCTATTCACTCGGGAGAATCTCCTCTATAAAATGGTCTGATTACTTTTTGCATTTTCGCCCCTGAACGAGAGTAAAATGCCAGTGATAGGGAGGTAAGAAAGTGCTTTCTGGGTTTTGTGAGACCCCCTACATAAGAATTACGGATAAAATTTGGAATCCCAGACCCATCGATTTTCCTTACCGTACCACCTTAAATCTAATTAACGTCCTTCGTGTTGTGAATCCCCAATCTCAACAGTCTCTTGATTGAGAGGTAAGGATGGGAAGATGAGAGTAGCATCGGCTCCCCCGTGTGATCTTCCTATTACCGTCATCTTAGCGAAACCTTTGGAGGGTGCGGGTTAGCGTCACTGCAGGAAGGCCTGAGAATCACCTTAAAAATATATATTTATTTATTGGACTTCACAAAATGCATAAAAAGATATCACTCCATGGCGATGGCATTCTGTGCACATCCAAATGACGACCGCCTCTGGACCATCTCCGGACAACTGGACCATCTCCGGACAACTGGACCGTCCATGGATGAGTTTTGGATGACCCAGGGCTACTTGGGTTGGGTCGGTCAAACATGGAATGGTCCCGAGTTCTCAACTGCATATTATACAAAAACGCTTTGAATTATATGAAACTCCTGCATTCAGCAATCACGTCCTCCGATGTCATGAAACTCCACGAATAAAATCATGGAGAAATAGTATGTATTCACCATTGCTTCAATTCGCCCCCACTAGATGTCTCTCTTCAGGTGGATGTAGACCTCGCGAACCTCTCTGCGCCTATTGCAGAACGAAATCGGCCTCCAAGATTAGATTAATTTTTATCTCCCCGTGAAACACAGTCCCAGTGATTGAATTCCATGCTAAAATATTCATTGAGGAAAATAGTCATAGACCTGGAGATGGAAACATGCCGGCCACCTCGTTCTATCCGGCGAGTAGCGACTCCCCAATCTTGCAATGTGGATAGGGTGACGGCAACGACGACGGATGACGAATCTTCCCAACCTGGTGCTGTGTTGGTAAAACTCCAATGTTAATTTATGGAAGTGTCCTGTTGCATTCTTTTTCCTTAGTCGGAGAAAGTTTGGCATTAAGGGCATGGGTGATGAAAATTAAAAAACCCCTCAGCATCCACCATTTGTTCTAACGAGAAGGCTTTTGGAGGTGCGGAACAATGATCTCTGTGCTTTCCACTAATGCTTTTTTAAATTTTGTTTTCTTGGTCCTCGGTTAATGGGATATCCGCGACTAGTTCCATCGTTCTCACGAAGCAGCTCAGCTGATGAACGTGTCACTTAGCAGAATCGTGGAGGGAAGGACAAAGGAGGGAAGGAAGGACAAAGCAGAAGAAAGGATTTTGTCTTTTGTACAGGAAAACATTCTTTTCGCCATTTTTTGATCACGCATGACGTGATCGTCGAGGAGTACTCTGTCTCCACCTGATATACATTACATTTAATTGAGTTCCGAATCTGTGCTATTTTGTGAGAGGGTTGGCCTAAAGTGAAGTCAGTAAGAAAATGGTTAGTTTTCTCTGCTGGGTGGGCCACAAAAAAAAAAACAAAGCTATTGTTTTTGGTAAGTTGTCATTGTGTTTGTAGGCTGTCGATTCTGATAATAATAATAAAAAATTGGCATATGGGTGACTTGATTGGGGTTTGTGTGCCAAATTGCAAACTGAAAAAATTCAAAAACATATGAGAATGGCATTTCATTTACCTTTCATCGCCAAAAATGCGTTCATTTTTTCTTTAAACTTAAAATCCCTCAATCCTGACGAAACAAACAAGCAAAGAAACAGAACAAAAACAAAATTCACAAATGCCGAAAACGAAAGTACACAATTTGGTTTAGGTAGGTTCATCTCAACAGAAAAGGTGCTCAATATTCCCTCCATTCTGTTGAACACCCGCCAAAAGTCTGGAACGCCAACGATGAAAGGCTAGGGAAATAAATTTTGGAGGCAGTGCTTCCCAATTTTCCTCTACGGCATCATGCTGGGATGGATATTTCCGATCGTATTTTCCGTCGATATTTTCGATAGTAGATTTTGTTGAGGGTAATCAGAAAATTAATACAGCTACTAACATTTTAGAGCCAGATGGCTGAAATTTGCCTAAAAACTTCAATAGAGTCACCCTATACGTTCGCCAAATTTAATTAAAATCGGTTCGAGTACAATGAGATTGATGACTCACTAAAAATGACAGCTTTAGTTTTTTTTTTCGCCCACCCTGCATATGTATTATGCTTGGACGTTTGTATATCCGCAAACGCATGTGCAGCTCCTTCTCCTTCCTGGTTCCAAGCAGAGAGTAGAGAGTGGGGCGACACTCGAGGCGACTAGAGGCGACACTTCGAGGGGTAGGGGAGGGTCGAAACAATACAGAGACATCTGGTGTCTAGTTATCAACAACACTTCTATGCGGCGTGCTTCGTGGCAGCGAAATCGGGAAACGACTCATTCGGGGATTCGACACAAAATGATCCCTCAACGTAACACGCGTGCCTCGTCGAGTCCGCTGTTCGGCCATGGAAGAGTTCTTGATGTTTGCACGCCGTGCGCTGCCGCCGGACGAGACGGCGAACGGAGACGGCGGAGGACTGAAGGGCAGACGTCGGCCATCATCAAATCGATAGAAAAAGCCACCTAGGCTGACGCGATCTTTCTGGTGCTAAACGTCGAAGAATCGTCGTCGGCGAGCGAAATGCCTTCGGCATGAACTGAGAACGATTTCGATACGCGACAGAAGGAAGGGCATTTTCAACAACGAAGGAATGGAGAAGGAAAAAAAAAAGCTATCTCCTTTTTCCAGTCGCAAAAAAACCGGATCGAGACAACGAGACGGAAGGGGAGAAGGGGGAAGGCGAGTGCCAGTAGTGCCAGGCGAGTGCCATGCAAATGCCATGCACGTCCTGGCACGAGGGGATGGGGGACGGGGAATGAAGGAAGGTGACGACTAAAATTTCCTGCGTCCTGTCGTCTGCTCGCGAGAAAATCGAGCTAAACGAAGAAGTGGCAGAAATTCGAAGGACCGGAATGCCCATAGAGGCAACCGATGCTTCGTCCGAATCGTGGACAGTTCCGTATATCGGATGATACGATGTACCGCCTGCAGTGGCTTGCGGGGATCCAGGAATGCAGGGGAAAACGTGGCGGAATTCATTTTTCGAGAAAGCATCGGCGAAGTGTTACGGGTCGGAAAGAAGTCGACTCGTTCACGTGCATGTCGTAGGGGAGAAGACGTCATCGTCGCTAATAGGTCGACGTTCGAGAATCATCACGTTTCCCCTCGTTCTTCAGAAATTCAAGCTTGAAGATGGATGTGTCCGTAAACGCGCGCGCGGGCGCACACACACAATCACCTGACTTACACCTCCAAGCGGATTTTCAAATTCTAGGTAGGCGAACACTGCCGGTAAAATTTGGACGCATCGTGAAAGAGAAACGAAAAGGTAAATCTAGTAAAAACTCGTACGCGGATTTCCGGACGCGTCGTTCCTGACGGAGCGAGAATGGGAAAGGCGCAACAAGAGGACATTTTCGCAAAAGCCGTTCCCAGAACCACGGAACGCGTGGTGGCACGATCGAGAATTTCGCATAGTGACTCGAAGAGGAATCCGTGCACGAGGAGACGGAATGGAAAATGTTCGCAGGATGCCTCAGGAGACGCGAGCCTCCTCCTCGACCGACCGAAATCGCGGCTCGATCGCCGGACTCGGACCGTCCCGAGGGAAGGAAGGCGGGAGATCGGACGGCGCGAATGCATCCGAGAGACTCGTCGCCGTGGGCAAAGAGAGAAACCTTCCGTCGTCTCGTACCGGAGACGCACGGGACGACGAAAGTCCCGTCACGAGAGGGGGTGGGAGACGGACGTCCTCCGATGGAAATGCGTATCTCTCCGAGATGGACTGAACTCTGGAACCGGTGCAGAGATCGCGAGCGATCTCTGCATCGGTTCCAGAGGAAAATTCTGGTTATATTATATCTATTACATATAATATTGTATTATTTTATTATATATGATGTTATATATTATACATTTAATTACACGATTAAAGATGATAAAACTGATGGGTGAAAGAAGGACTCCGATTGAATTGAGCCGTGCATAATTGCGCCCATTGTAGAGTAATACGGGGCGCAAAGTCATGAGAATCCCAAGAAATCACTAAAAACGCAATGAAAATGCGATGTCCATTCCAATGGACGCTGGGTCTGAAAGGGTAAATGACAAAGTAGAAAGTATGACGATCGATCGGTACCAAGTGAGCTCGGTACTGACCAATGTTCTGTCCTTCAAAACTTTCCAAAAAGTTCTATATGAAATGGAAAAGGAAACATAACATTTTTTAAATGTTCTTTAAATGATACCCTAAACATTTGAGGGATTTTCATGAAGCAAATGGTTCCGATTTGAATCCCGTTACATTGACTTTCTTCCCACTCAAAGCAGAGGTGAAGAGACACCTGGTTTCTCTGTCATCTACCATAGCAGATAGAAAGGGAGCGGCTGTTCCAAGTGTGGCTTCGGCACAATCTCGCAGAAGTATTCTTGAGCAACAAAAATTGTGGATGATGAAGTGATACGGTATACATTATCAAGGAATGCTGCAAAGCAGATCGGCATTCTTAGAGGTACACGAACAGGTCATTGGATTCAATAAAATTCCCTTGAGGACATTATTCTATACATAGGGTGGTTAAAAGAAAAAAACGCTGAACCGTGTCCTATGGGAGAAACACAGTTCCATAAATGCAACAAAAAAATATAAATTCAAGAAGAAAGGTAGATAAAACATAAAAATTTCGCCACCGAAAATGAGTCAACCTTGAACTTAAAAAAACAAAAAACATACCAACATAATGAACTACTTGCCAATAGAAACAAGCAGCACGCAAGGCCATATATAATCATGAAAAGAATTTGTTGTCATCACAGTATTATAAGAAAAGTCGACCGATACCATATTACGAACTGGAACGAGTGCAAGACCTCAGGACTGAGGAACAGCAGGGATTACTGCACTTTCTCTCCGGCCGAATTTTATTTTTCCATTAGGGAGTGAAACCGGAAAAATCACGATCTCGTGATATTCTTTGCGTATCGGTTGGGAGGAAAGGGGGGAAAACGGGAGAGTTACCATTCCTGCTCATACGAGATGTTGGATGCCTCGCGAGTGGAAATTCTCAAGTATTATTGGAAAGTATTTTAATGCCGAATCCTTTCGAGCGAACGTGCAAAAAGATGGATTGTGAAGCAAGTGGCAAGCATGAAAAAAAATTTTTTTTTTTTAGGAAGTAGTGAGACAGCGGTGTGCCGGCGCCTCGCATATCCCACGCATGGGAAGAGAAGTCTAGACAGGGAAAAAAAAAAAAACGAGTGAGAAAGGGAAAGAAGGATGACGCTTCGTACAGTATGCTGGCCATTTGAGGGGAAACATCCTACCGGTTCACCTGGAAAGGCGATGTAGGTGTTATCTGGTTATTCCATCACTCCGTCGACTCTGAGGAAAGCAGCTCGCGATCGTAGACGATGAAAGAGGCATGCAGGAGAAACGCGGTCGGTTGCTGCATGATACTTCGACATGGCCTCAGCCAAATCGTTCTCGGTCGGAGGAGACTCGACACGTTCGCGCATGATTCGGCAGCCAATTTTCATAGTCGTTTCGAAATATATCGTCCTCGTTTCGAGGATACTCGGCTCCAAAGGGTTCAACTAATTCCTCATCCCGATTAGGTGCTTTTTCCAAGTCTCGGAGATGCAAAATATCGTGACGGATGAGGGTGGCATGTTCCCGGTCGTTCCTTGGCTTTCTTTCGGCCTCTCACGCCTTCCGTCGTCCGTCCATCGTTCCTACCTCCGTAAAAAAATATCAGAAAGTGCCTTCGTTCCTTGGGAGAGAATGAGGGGAGGAAATATTTAAAGCTCCTCTGTCTGTTAATTTGTATGTATTTTGATCCTTTGAGCTCTCCCTTCGTTGCGAAAGGATAATTTGGATTCCTTATAAAGTTTTATGACTTGATTCATTCATTCGTGTGAATTTTTGTTTCCTGTCTCCATTTTAATGCCCCCAAAATTAAGAACCGTGCCGAAAGGCATTCATCCGCACCCATGTTTTCATAAGGAATGTCATCAGGAGAGAGTAGACAGGTTGGGAGCGAGCGGCGACGTACCGAGAGGACTCTCAGGAGGGGGAAGCGAAAGCGGAGCATTTGATGAATAAAAAGGCGTCATAGGTAAAATGAAAAAAAAAATGAAAAGCGATAGGCGCCAGTTGAAGTCGCGTCGGTCCTCTTCCCCCTTTTCACTCACGCACAGACGCACACAATCACTCGCACGCACAAGTCTGTGCGAAGTGGGAGGAAAGTCAAAGAGGGAAGAGCTGCGCGCGAGCATTCAAGTTTTCGTGCAAATCGGAATCGGAATCGGAATCGGAAAATAGGAATCTTGGTGTCATTGGATCCGTGAAACATCCCTCTATGGGATAGGTAGAAAAAATCCTGGATTCTTGGCCGGTGAGCAGAGAAAATCGACCCGGAATGGAAGAAATGACCGAAATTGTGAAAAGAGGCCGCAGGAAAAATCGATAGGCATTTCTACGAGGAATGAGAACGAAAAAGCCGAATCTGAAAACAGAAAAATTCTCAGTCATGGCGTCATGGCGTCTCGGGAACGACAGCCGCATGCGAGGATTTATTTTCTCCATATAGCGCTGTATGTCTCGAGGAGAATGGTGCAGATTTCACGTTTCTGCCACCGAGGGTTGGGGAGATGGAGATTTTCAAAGAGAAGCATGCAAATTTTCACATTTCGCCACAGATCATGGCCCCCTGGGGTGACCTGAGAGAGCCAGCAATCGGCTCCAAGGCCATTTCTTCAGGTCCCTTACAACAATTATAGAGCGGAATTTTCATCCAGGGCGGTCCATTTTTATGTTTTCGTAGTTCCTTAAAAGAAAGGGGGGTGGAAGAGAGAAAATGGAGGAACTGGGCGCCTCGTTAATCACAGGAAAGATAGAAGGCTCGTCCTCGTTCCAGTTAAACTAAGTTGTGACCGTGAAGCGTTAGGCATTCGGCGCCGGGATCCTTCAAATTAAGCAGCTTCTCTCTCCACTTTACAGGTATCCTCTCTACGAGCACTGTCGACGAGGAACTTATTTCAGTTTGAAATATTTGGTGAGAATACAAAAAACTAAAAACCCCTGACGTCGAATCTCCTTCGAAGGAACGTTGAAACAACCTTGACGGGCGAATTTTACCTTAATTTTACCTTTACAACAGGTAAAGAATTCGACCTTCAAAACTGTGTGAAAAACAGGGAAAAACAGGATTGCTTGAATTTGATCTGCCAGACGACTCCCCTGAGGAGGATGACGACATCCTGCGCCTCTCCGCGCCGGTTGCAGACAAACACGGCGCCTGCAGTTTTATTCGTCACTCTCCAGAAATTAATGACAGTCATAAGAACTGAAACCTAAGAAAGGGAATTTTTCTATTGAGTAAAGTAAAACGTGGAAAAGGGAAAACCGTCAGTCACCAGGGACCCCAAACGCTAGGAATTTTTAAAGAGTGTACACTCTTAGAAAATGCCGAGCGTTTGGGTAGTAAAAAGTGAGCACACCGTGAGCTTTTGGAATTTACTCTCTTATTACTCACCAGATGCTCCCTCATCGCTCGTACTGAAGTGGACACCTTCAAGTTCTTCATCAGGCCACTAGATGGAGGCAAGGGTCTCGCTTTTCGCACAGTACACAAAAGTTCCCTTCCCTCATTCCCTGGAATCGTCACTCGCAGGATTGTTTAGTACCTCGACATATGTCTCGCCTAGTCTCATTATAGAAATAAATAAACACGGACGCTTTATCATTTGTTATCCACATATTCAAGAAATATTCATGGAGTCCAGGCCATGAACAATCTCATATTCCTACTGAGAACCCTTTTGGAACATGAAAGATTTTACCTGCATAGAAAATCTAGAATATACAGAGATTGTCCGTGAACTTCATTCAGTCACACCTCAATTAAATGAGGTGAAAAAGAACTGATAACTCGGACACTCCATGGAACCTATAAGAGGTGGTCCTCCCTCTGACGTGTGCTGTATTCGGTACTGGCAGAGGTAGGTCAAAGCCTGTAGGAGAACGAAACGACACACGGTATATGAGAACTTTCATATTTGCATGACATCCCTATCACTTTCTAACGGGAGCGTATTTACTCACGGAGGAGGAGAGCAATTTTACTACTTCGTAATGGAGTAAATTCGCTCCTTTCCCGGGGTGAAACTGGAGTTAGCTATTTTACTCTCTTTTTTTTGGGGGGGGAGGGAAAAATCGCTCCCCTTTTTCTAAAAGTGTACGGAATCAGTTTGCGATGGTCTCTGTCTTGACAGCCCGCCAGTTCTTAGCCACAAAGCGAAAGGCGCCGAAGGAGCGAGACGTGAGAACTCACGTCGATGGCCACGGACGACGGGGCTCATCAGGTCGTCTTCGATAGTTGCGAGAGTCATTGCACGAGTTCCTTCCCATAACGAGTCGTCAGATTCTCGACGACTCGTTATGGGGATTCTCGACGACACCCTGGTCCATCGGCTGGACGATCGACGTTGCTTTCGGGGGGGGGGGGGGGGGGGGGGGGG
>CAJPEV010003272.1:0-32703 GCA_905338385.1 Darwinula stevensoni | reverse complement strand
ACCAGGACGTGTCTTCCAGATTGAAGGCGAATTGCGGACAGTATCGACATTGTGAAGTACATTCATGGCGCTGATGGCGCCGATCGCCAGGCCACTTTTCTGGTTGAATCCTTCGACAATCTCAATATTCTAGGTCTCTTTCCGCACGTCCTAAACCTAAAAATTGGAGCTCTCGCACTGCTCTGTTTTTGAGTCCTTTCGCATAGCCTATGGTCGAAAAAGTCATAGCCCTATGGGCATTGAACTTTATGCTAAGGTAACTGAGGCTTAGGTCACAGCGGCGGATCAATGGGGTAAAATGTCCGATTCGCAATGTGTTAATATTAGGGGCTTCGAATGAAAAGGGGGCAATGGCTGTTTCTCATACTCTAAGGCTTGCCGAGGGTTCGGGACTAAAAGTCCCCATATCATTTGAACACCCATAGTAGTTGAGGTGATCACAGATGCGCTTTGTGGCTGCGTTCACTTGCTGCTTGGAGTTTCCCTGGACACGTCAACCCAAGTCAGCATGCCGTTCCCTCTTTGTCAACGTCGATTTAGTATCGAGCTTACCAACTGTACGACTATGAACAAGTCAAGGCACAGACATAAGATCGAGTGGGATTTACACTTCCGGAGGCAGTGTCCATGCATGGCATCTGTACATTGCCTGCTCGCGAGTTCGCTATGAGTATTTGCTGAAGAAAAATGTTATCGATTGGACTGAAGGAGGGCAAAACTGATGCCACTGTTACCGAAGATGTGGTGTATGAAGAAGCACTTCTTTCTTTGTCCAATTCATTCATTGGGACTTTTTTTGTTCATTATGATATAAACTTTCTGCTTCGTTCGCACGAGCGTCCCGTTTTTTTATATTTCATGGTTCCTTCCATTTCTATTACTTAACTCATGTTGAACTAATTTTGGTTATAATTTGCGAATATTGGCAGATGTAGCACGCTGTGCCTCAGCATCTCTTTGATGCATATCTGTTCCATCCTATGATAATGACATTTAGGCAGCTGAAATCTGGCCAAGACTGTTCTTAATTGATGAGAAAAAAGTATATGTATGGGTAGAAGGCCGCAATTGCGGCCATAGGCCGCTAGTCCCTTTTCGATTCTCATAACCGCAAATTGGGTGAATCTCCTTAGGTCTTTAGTATTTTTGTGGTGGGTTTATGCTACTCCTGCTTGTGTGAAGTGACGTCCAACCTGATGTTAGCAACATGAATCAATCAGGGATTCTTCATATCTTCTGAATTGTTACCTTAGAGTTAAGCATGAATACAGAGTCATATATAGTAAGGCTGTAATATTCAGCTTTCTGTGATCAAAATTGTGCGAGTTTACTAATTCTCCCCCCCTCCATTAAAAAATAGCCTATAGGATGGTGGTGAAAATTCCGAGAGCTTCTTTCAACCAAAATATATGCCCAGGGGGCGTGCACAACAAATTTTCTCGAATTGATTTATTCCTGCACCATACNCTTCTTTCAACCAAAATATATGCCCAGGGGGCGTGCACAACAAATTTTCTCGAATTGATTTATTCCTGCACCATACAATAGTCCGTTTGGCTAAAGCCAAAATTATTTATGTGAAGACGTCCACAACAAAAATGATGCACGTAGTGTATACAATTCTAAAATGAAAACATTCTTTAAATCAACATATCATTCGGTACGTTCATACTCATTTTCAGCTATGTCTCTCCCTTTGAAAAAAATCATATGAAAACTTCTCCCTGAGAAAATGTCCCTCCAAGGCATATATCTGAAAATCTATATATTTTTATAAATCAACAATCTCGAGACCATTTTCAACTTTCTAGGTCATTCCGCTTGGCTGAATTAAAAGAAATTCTTGTATACTCATTGCCAAAAAAAAGTCACACCAAGAAGTTCAGCGATATTGATGAAATTTGTTAAACATACTCGTATTGGTGTGTCATGGAATTGGTGCTAGTTTCAAGGTCGTAGGTTGAATATTCGCGGAGAAAAGTTGCCAAACATCCCAATTTAAATGGGGTCAGAAGGGTCGTACTTATCGCCCACAATGAACATCTAGAAGGGGTTTATTAATTAAAGGCGAAACCGGCACTTCCACTGATGTTTCGTACCGTGTATCAAAGTTTCATGGGGTCATAGGATGAAGCGATGCAGTTTGATGTGTGTCTCCGTTTGAAGCAAAGAGAACTGTTTGAAAATATGTTCCCCGAAAAGTGTGCCCCTATGGCATGCATCACCAAAGTAGAACTTCCCCTGAACTCAGCTTGCGAATGACTACTTATGTCAGTCAGCTACTCACGATCGTTCATATGTAATAAAAGTAGAATTTTGTTTTTTTACCCTGCTATCCAGCAGGTACTTATTTGCGAAGTTTTTTTTTTAACGTTCATGCACCTTCTGTATTGCTGGATCAGAAAATTCGTGAAAATATGCCTTTTGCAAAATATTTCCCCTGAGCCGTTTTAACTAAAACGTACCTTTTTTTTTTAAAAACCGAAATCCATCCTCAGTGAACTACATGCCCAAGTTTCAATATTATACGCTTCCCTTTTCGTTGGTTTTGGTGGTTTCGTTGGTCATGTTTAGAATAGCCGACACACCAAAAAGCTATGCCAGGAGGGGATGCACCATGAAAGCTGAATACTCCCTCAGCTCAGTAATATCATGTCACTCATACGTGTGCCAAGTTTCACCATTCCATTTCTGTCCAATTCGCCAAAATAATTTTTTTTTTACAAACATCGCACCTCGAAAAAATTCCCCCAGGGGATATATCGAGACTTGGCATTTTTATTTTAACTCCTCGTCTCAGTAGTCACATTCATGCAAAGTTTCAGCTTCCCATGTTCATGAGTGTAACTGATGCAAAAAAAATATTTGAAAACATCTCCCTTTGGAATTTGTTGCCCAAGGGCATTTACTTCCGAAGTCGGAATTTTTCTGCAGTATCCCAATAGGTAATTATGTACCTAGTTTCACCTTTCCACACTAGCTCAATACGCCATGTCAAGAAAATACTGGAAAGCGTCGGCCCCCAAAAAAATCCCCTTAGAGCATGGAAATAAAATTTTGCATTTCTTGCCTGAACTCATTGTCTCGGTAGGCACGTCCAGGCCATGTTTTAGCATTCCCTGTCTCTTCGTTTTACACAAGCAAAAGTTTAGTTATGGAGGGGGGATGATTAACGGGACAGGGAAGGCAAAGTAAACCAAATGAAAACCGAAGAATGGCTGGGAATTGAACTCGGACCTCCAGCTTTCTGGTCAGATGTGCTACCACTTCACCACCGAACCCGAGACATCCAGTAGACCCTCTTAATGCCATCCTCATCCGTCACAACATATATTTAAGAAAAAAACGTTTCCCCCAAAATGTGCATCCTCCAGGTCATGTACCTCCAAAGTCGGATTTTTTCTGAACTCTGCATCCCAAATGGTACATGTGTACCAAATTTCAGATGTCTAACTTCTCTAGAACACGGTTAAAATTAGCATCAGTCAGTCAGTCACGATCGTCTATGTATATTAGATGCGTTTGCAGCCTGGGCCCATTTTTCCGAATCCCAAACTAGATCAATTTTCCAGATTTGAATGTTCCCTAATTAAGTATGTTTTCCACCTCACTAGATGGACACGCAATGCATACGTCTATGAATTTGTTGATTTTCCTCCCTTCCCTATTTATGCTTCCATGTTGGGGCGCGAATACTATAATGCCTCTCACAGACCGCTGGACAAAGCGAAATGATAAATACGAATGGGCAACTTTCTACTCGGTAATGAGTTTGCCCAAAAAAATGTATTTTTGATTTTAACTCCTGTAGTCAAACCGGTTGTAATATCTGGATTTCGAAATACTATTAATCTCACCGAATCCTATAGGTCAATAGCCCTATAGAACTCTGTACAGATCCTCCCGGTTTTTCGTGCTTGAAAAACCTGTTGGGAAAGTCTATAGGTTTCCTATGGGGCGTTTTTATTGAGGCGCTTCTCCCCGGCCTCCACTCCTGTCAGAACGCGCGCGGGCGCCGTGGAGGTCACGCGGCTGGGTCTCCCGGCCCGAGTCTCCTTTGAAGAGGAGGGAGTGGGAATTCTCGAGGTTTAGATCCAAGTTTCTGGAGTTGTCAGTTGGGTTGTGTGGTGGGTTCACTCTTCCCTGAGGATTCCTTCATCACTTCTGCTCCCCTCGTTCCACAACGAGGCGACGTGAAACGACTCGACCTCGAGATTCTGCGGGCATACAGCCCTAACTTTCCCTCAACATTGTCACGATAATCGCTGACAGTGGGGTAGAGGTTCCTGTTGCGGCGATATACCGATTGCAAAATTGCTTTATCGCCCTGGAGTCTTCTATCTGATGGCACAGATCGTTGTTCTTCCATTCTGCTTTGGAATAATGATTGACGTTATCGGAAATTTTTTCGAATGTCGACTCTGTCAGCTGAGAGACACATGACCTTTGCAGTTGGTCTTGAGTCGAGTGATGAATCACAGTCAATGACACTCCGTATCCTCGTCCAACCATTATTCTCGCACTCAAAATGGGAGAAGAATGCAGAGCATGCCGAAGCCATCATGACTCGCAGCTACCAGCTTATGTCCTCAGCGTTCACTAAAGCAGAGAGCATTCCTCCCGAGATGACCCTATATTTGGATTGGGTCGAGAAGCTCTAATCCTCCCCTCGGCCGCTCCGCCCCGCCCAGAGGCTCAGTCTAAATCGATCTTCGAAGCGGAGCAGGACACGAGGAACCTCCCGGACGACATGAATCTGAACGTGAGTGCCAGTGTACTTCCTCATGAGTCAATGGACCCTCGACGAAAGGGAACCCAAGTTGAATTCCTTAGAGAGGAATTTTTGGAGCGGTTCCCGTCCAGACTTTGACCCATTTCTTTCTCGCACTATCACTCTATGCCCCCACGCGGTATATTCTACAGATTATTGAGTAATACATGTTAAATTTACGAAACGATCCAAAGCCAGTCGCAGCGGCTATCATCGGACCGAACAGTCTTAATGAAATTAACAAAAACTTCCAGTCATATTGGGCAAGAAAGATACACGCTAGATCAAAGTTAATTGGAAATCAAACGGTTTATGCTATATATGCGTTTTTCATGTTTTGGGTCTAACGCCCCTGAGAAACGTTGTTTTCTTTTGGCAAGTTCTTCGTCAATTTTTTTTTGCCTCGCTATTTGTGATCATGGCAAGAGATCACTAACTGCGCCAATTTGTCGTAACTGTGCAGAAGTAAAAACGTTAGCGAGTTCCGGTTTGAAAATCAAATGTCGACGTCGTAAGAGATCGTAAAGTAGCACGAAAATCATGAATTTCCATGCCATTCAGACGCCGAGTGGGTTCAGCTGCCCGGAACTAGTTATTCACATTTGCGGCACCGTGAAGGGAAATTATATTTTGGCATTCGTGGCATAAGAGGCGGGATCGTTCTGCCCCTATATTGCATATCATTATTGGAAAATTATCACCGTTCTGAAAATTATCACTGAAAAATATCACAGGTTCTGACCGAGGAATGCCATCCGAATTTATTACCATAAAATGTGTGGATTATGCAATTTTGCAGTGCTGATTCAACGGTTTTTGGCCGGGGCACCTCCCGCCGACGAGGTGCCCATGAGGTGCCCACGAAGTGCCCATGAGATGCCCACGAGAAGAAAGGACAGGGTCCTTTCATTCCTGAAAGGACCCCCCGACATTCCGAGTCAATTTTGAAATCGTCAAGTTTTAAAATCATTTTTTTTAAATAAGAAATCGTGAATTTTTTGTAGGTTAAGTGAAAAATTCTGAAGACTAATGAATTCCTCACTCCTTTCCCGAAGAAGTCGAAACCGAAGCATCTTTACATCTTTACATCCAGACCCTGGTTGCCATTTTATGTCATTTTGTTATCGTCGCTCGTCGAAACAACACTTGACGTCTTTGATCCGTGCCTTCGCAGATTCAGCAGTCAAATGTAATTAATTTTAATGAAAAATTGAACTGGAAGTGCGCGAATATTCATTAAAAAATGATTATGCATGACACAAAACACATGCATCTGGATCTGGGTGTCTTACGAGACAGGACAACAAACATGCAAATTTGCTCCCCAATAATGAATTCATTGGTGAAAATTGGCAATTTGCGCTTGGATGAATGGTTCTGATGTTCTCGGTAACAGTGAAGAGTTTCGTGATGAAATTCGACTCGAAGGAACACGAATTACTGCGACCAAATGAGAAAGAGCTGTACAGCAAACCTATTCGTTGTTCGAGTCAAAAGCATCAGTAAATGTTATTCTTTGACAGGGTTTTCTCGTTTAAAAATTCATGAAAGCCAACAGGAAGCTGTGTGATTTAAAAAACATTGATATTGGCAAAGACGAGATCCGATTGAAACTGTCTACAGAGGAAGCCTTCGCGGTATAAGGGGCTGAGTGGATGCTCGCCTGCTTCGCTAGTGCCTTCCAGCCTCCCCTATTCTTCTTTCCCATCTGATGTGGAGGGAAACCAGAAATGAAAGCCTCAACAGGCTGACTTCGATCCTGGTGAAAACCTGACCGAATATGGAATTTTCCTGACGAAATCGGCACGTGAATACGCGAAGCGATATATGGAAGATGCCTTGTTCCACCTGCCTCCACCGTCTCTCCACATCATCGCTCTCAAGCTCTCATCGGATTTTTTATCTTACTGAAACTAAGTGGGCTGAGCGAGCCAGAGTTTTTGTTCTTCATTGCGTATGCAAGACTCGTTCGCGTCGTTCCTCAACAGTGCATTCGTCATTCGGGATTGAGCGCCTAGCCCGGAACGTGGGACTCAGACGTTGGGGCGACGCCGTGACATGTCCCACAGGTCTTGTTCGGTTCCACAGTCTCATGTAGCCCGCTGGGGAACAAGAAATGACGACGAGAAACGAAAAGGAACGACAGGAAATGATGGCACTGGTGTTTCTTTCTGTTGCAGTCTTCCTGCCGAGAGCGACTAGGGGAATGCAGGCGTCTTCGGAAAAACAGGGAAATTCATCTTTAAAATAGAAATAAAATATTAACTTCTAAAAAAAAAAAGACAGGTAAAAACAGGTGAAAGTCGAAGAAACACTACTGAAATAGCAATATATAGCGAAATAAATGAATGAAGGAAAGAATGAATGAATAAGTAACATGTGATACGACACCTGCTTCCAAGTAGTAGACGTGTTTGTAAGACTTATGAATGGGGGAGGGGGCCCGCGGATGAAAGAGAGAAAAGGAATTTCAGAATCAATGGATATTGAATTAAGGACCTTTTTTGCGCTTTTGCGATCGCAGATTTCCCGTACGGAAAAAATCCCGTAGGATCCAAACATAAAGATCGCATAGGATTCTTCTCTGAATCCAATAGGATTCCTTCCTATATCTTCCCATCTCGTCTTCTCTATCCTCAGGCGGCGATCTGGATTTTGGCCGTGCTCGCGGCGCTGTTCCTCCCCGGGGAAGCGGGGGGCGAACACCCGCTGTACAACTACAGGCCCCACGGGCACGGGGGCGGGCTGGGGTCAGTCCGCAACTTCGTCAAGCTGCGCCACAAGCAGCACGGGCATCTCCACAAGCATATCATATCATGAGGCTTCGGAGGGAGGATGCGAGGCTTGGTCCTGTCTTTGGATGCTTCTCTATTCGAGTTTGTACAAACATGCTTTCTAACATTTATTTAAATAATATATCATACATTGCGACTGAAGGAATTCCTTGTTTTTTACGCCTGTTCCTTGCGCCTGTTACTTCGCGAACGAATGTCCTGTGTTTCCTCCTCTATACGAAGTTCTGACAAAGTTCAGTACGATCATGAAATCACCAATGCGAGAGCGATCGACTCCAAATTGTGGCCAACTAGAAAAATTTGCCAGATTTCCTCCAGGACGGATTCCCGAAGTGGAGTCAAAAGCCGCTGTGGGTACGGGGGATCGGTCGGTCTGTCTCAACTTCCCTCCAAATCGGCTTGCATCCATCGTCCAAGAGCTCAGCTCTCCTTCCTCTGCGAGGCGAGACGCGAGAAACTCCTTCAGCGACGCGAGGCTGCGGAGTGTAAGTGAATGTATGCGTACTTCCTCGCGATCTATAAGTCATTAAAATTTGTTTGAGATATTACAGCTCGCCCTATCGTTCGTGGCAAGAGATGATACAAAAAGAAAGCCATGTCAAGGGAAAGGGAACCCACCGCTAAACGGATCTTGCCCCACAGTTTATCGTTTCAATTTGATATACAAAGCTTGTAACGATGTTCCTCGACTCTCTCCATTCTTTCGTCACGATGTACAACTTTATGTCGAGATGATGACATGGGACTGTCCCACTGAGGCAGGACAATGACAACAGTACAGTACTACACTCTTAGAAAATTCTGAGCCTTTGGGGAGTAAAAAGTGAGAACACTGTGAGCTTTTCGAATTTACTCTCTTATTACTCACCAAATGCTCCCTCATCGCTCGCACTGAATTGAACACCTTGAAGTTCTTCGCCATGCCACTAGATGGAGGTAATGGTCTCGCTTTTCGCACAGTACACAAAAGTTCCCTTCCCTCTTTCCCTGGAATCGTCACTCGCAGGATTGTTTAGTACCTCGCACGTATGTCTCTCTTAGTCTCATTATAGGAATAAGTAAACAAGGACGCTTCATCATTTGTTATCCTCATATTCAAGAAATATTCATGGAGTCCAGGCCATAAACAAGCTCATATTCCTATTGAGAACCCTTTTGGAAAGCGTAAGATTTAATCCGCATAGAAGTACTAGAACATACAGAGAGTGTCCGTGAACTTCGTTCATTCACACCTCAATTAAATGAGGTAAAAAGGGACTAATGTCTCGGAAACTCTACGGAACCTATTAGAGGTGGTCCACCCTCTGACGTGTGCTGTATTCAGTATAGGCAGAGGTAGTTCAACGCCTGTACGAGAACGAAACGGCACACAGTATATGGGAACTTTCGTATTTGCATGACAACTTTTTGATGGGAGCGTTTTTACTCACAGAGGAGGAGAGCAATTTTACTCCCTGGTAGTAGAGTAAATTCGCTCCTTTCCCAGAGTGAAAGGGGGGTGAAACTGGAGTTAGCTATTTGACTCTTTTTTTTATAGAAAAATCGCTCCCCTGTTTCTAAGAGTGTAGGATTCATTCTTTACTTCTGTCGTTATGCAACTGCGGTTCAAAAATTTTTTTTCTCGAAATTTCTCTTCCAAAATTGCAGCTACTCGAACTTCCCATGTGTGATAACAGTGGGCAACTACTTAATAAAATTAGAAGTAGTAGTAGTATTCCAGGAAACACTGACAAATACCTAGATTGGATAAGGAACTTCATCCGGAAGGAAAAGACAAAATTTGTCATTTCTTGCATATTTTATCGCAAATTTGCATATGAAAGGCAGTGGCTATTAATGGGTAAAAAAAGGGTAGGCAGCAGTGGCGCATATGGAAGGGAGAGGGAGGGGGGGGGGTCGCCCTCGCTCACTTCCCTCCCTCTTGACTACGAGTGTGACATAAAAGTTTAGCATTCTTGCATTCAATAATTGTAAATATATTTCTAACCATCAGAACTAGCCATCAAGGAAATTGCTTGCATCTAACAGGTGAGGCTAAGTAAGTTTTAAGCCTTCGATGAATGAAATGATACCATTGGGAGACACCCCAGGGATGCGAATCACTGTCAGTCTTAACAATACATTGAGGCCTCAACTAGCAAGCCCTTCTGAATGGAGGGCGAGGGGGAGGAGCGATTCTCATCCTCGCCCTCCTGCGCAAGGAGTACGAGTACGGAACGTGGGCAAGCCTACCCTTTCTCATTACTGAACATTCAGTTCTCATCTCTCACTCCCTCTTCTCGTTCTTGCATTGGATTCGGGTGGATTTGAGCCTTACTAGCGTAGGCTGGCAATGCCGTCCCTACTCCGAACACATAATCTAATTCTGCTTTTACCTTGCAAGGGAAAAAGTCTACCTTCCAAAGGAAAAATTCTTTCAAGCTGTGTTAATCGAAGAATGAATTAGCAAATAATACCTTGAGAACTTTGATTGATATTAAACCGGGTAGGCACTGCCTACCCCGGCTACCCCGACGAGCCGTCGCTGGTGAAAGGGTTTCGTTCACCTGCCTCCACGTAACGCGTTCGATCTCGTGCTTTTACCTGATGAATGACAGAACATTTCGCTCCTTTCGCCCATCGCCTCGAGAGGCCACTCGAAGCACCCGCTGCCCCGACCTTTTTCCTTCTCCGGGTGTGTCAATCTAATTGCTTTCTGAAGGTGCGATGGAAATTCCGGTTCATTCCTGTCCCTGCATTTCGGAAGTAGTTTTAAAGCATCATTGCGTTCCCGTGAAATGTGTGAAGAGTCGAATAACAAGTTTCAATTAAGGAATTCATTTTTCAATTAGTCACATTTCCACATTTGTATACATTTTGGTCCTCATATTGCTTACTGACGTGCATAATGGCATTGATTTTCTTTGCTCAAAATATATGGAGACAATAGGAAAATTGGTAAAGCATTCCTCCTGTCGAGAGGAAAATTTTCCGTTCTCAATAATTTCTTCCCTAGACCTCCTTAGGCATGTAGACAATTGAGGTACATCAGGATATGCAATTGTCGAGTCCATCGTGCTTCAAGGAAATCTCATAGTGTGAAGCCACATGTCTTGCGTTTTTATGCCATCTGGCTATGCATACCCTTTGCGATACTTTTTGCGGTTGGAAGCTGAGAAACAACCTTCCTAAAATATTTATTGGCCATTATGAAGAATCGCACTAGTAATCATCTCGAATTGGGGAAAAGGTGGCTCATTGTCCCGAAAACAATATAATGGTGATTCTTAGGGATTCCTAAGTAGAGATTGATGACCAAAAAATTAATTTATTGCGTTCATGGGGGGTTCCATGCATTGAGAAGGTCTGAAGGGGAAATATTCCAGACGGTAAAAATATTTTATCCTAGAGAAAGAAACCGCGCATGCCCTGTACCAAAGGGAATGGGTGCCATATGGCAGAAATTCCCTTCGGTCTGACAAATATGGGCTTCCTATTGGCTGAAGGGAATGGGTGCCAAATGGCAGAAATTCCTTTTGGCCCAGCCTAGAGAGCGTACCGAAGGGAGTCGGTGCCATTTGGCACATTTTCCATTTGGTCCAGTTTCGATCCTGGTTAATTTCAGACAATCTGTCTCCTTTTCGTCTAAATTCTTTCTAGTACATGAAGTTATATGTCTCCTCAGAATAATTTTACGTTGACCACTAAGAATGAACGGCAAGAGAGAGATATGTCTCTTTTTTCTTCCAGAATAGCATTCCCAGAAGTTCAAGGGTGTACATATGAGGCATGTCGTACATCAATTACGTGAAATAATATTTTAATTATTTATTTAAAAAAATAAAAGACTTGTAGTCAATACATGGGAAAACAGAAAAACTTCATTCCTTTGTTGAGCAGTCATAAACATAAGAACATAATGAAATACTCAATCCAACAAAAATTGCAAGCATCTCATTTTAAGAATTAATTCATCTTACAAATAAATATCAAGGCAAGGCAAATAAAAAATTACACAATGCAATGAGACAAATATACACAGGTCACACTCGCAAATGCACATAGAATTCGCTGGAAATAGGTTCAAAGCCAACAGAAGTACTTTATACTGGTCAGCTGAGAAGTGATACAAGCTGACCGCTACCCTTCACGTCTTCCAGGAAAGAGATTCTGCATGTTTCAATTCTGCCTCCATGGAACCAAAGTCTGTTGGAGGAAGAAGAGGTTTGAATTAGAAATAATTTCTATAGTTGGCTCCCAGTCTTTCACCGAGACATCCATAATGCATCCGACAGAACTGACCAGCAAGAAGCTTTTCTAATGAAATGATGACAGCAGGATTCTGAAGAGCATGGACCGCTGCCTCCTGATTCGTGGGAAAGCGGAATTTTCCTACTCGACATTGTAACCGATAAAGATTTAAGACGAACGGATTCCCGAAGTGGAGTCGAAAGCCGCTGTGGGGAAGGGGGATCGGTCAGTCTGTCTCAACCTCCCTCCAAATCGGCTTGCATCCATCGTCCAAGAGCTCAGATCTCCTTTCTCTGCGAGGCGAGACGCGAGAAACTCCTTCAGCGACGCGAGGCTGCGGATTGCAAGTGAATGAACGCGTACTTACTCGCGAACTATTAGTCTTTAAAATTTATTTGAGATATTACAGCTCGCCCTATCGTTCGTTGCAAGAGATGATACAAAAAGAAAGCCATGTCAAGGGAAAGGAAACCCACCGCTGAACGGAGCTTGCTCCATAGTTTATTGTTTCAATTTGGTATACAAAGCTTGTAACGTTACTCCTCGCTCTCTCCATTCTTTCGTCATGATGTACAACTTCATGTCGAGATGGTGACATCGGACTGTCCCACTGAGGCAGGACAATGACAACAGTACAGTACAAAGATTCATTCCTTACTTCTGTCGTGATGCAACTCCAGTTCAAAATTTTTTTCTTGAAATTTCTCCTCCAAAATGGCAGCCACTCGAACTTCCCATGCAGTGCCCTTGAAGAAGTTGTCTTATCTGTCCGAGTTTTGAAACTCTGGAGGTGGAGCGTCCGACCGAAAATGCGAGCGACCACGAGAAAGTCAATGAACCACATCGAGGCTCTGATTCATAAAATGAGGACGCACCCTCCCTGATTGCATCACCATGGACGATAAAGACGATAAAAAGAGGGGGAGGGGGGATGGAATAATTGGGATTAGGATACGGCCGTTCACTCCATTCCTTTTCCACAGTTTCTCAAAATTCCACTAATCTTTGTCATAAATAAGTTGTTCGTGGAGAATGTGTTCAAGATTGTTATACATCTTCTTTGCTTTTTTGGCACAAATGCCACAGATGGACAAAGCCCAATAGCCTGTTTTTCTCTAAATGACCTTCATAACTGATTAATGAAACGATCATAGGGCATGTGAAGAAGAACAAAGCAGCAGATGGGTTTTCATGAGTATTCATCTTTATTTCATAAATAAGTTAGTCATCAAGTCATCAATATAAAACTCAGATGAATGTGTGATAGCAGTGGAATACCATTTAATAAAATTAGAAGTAGGAGAAGAATTCAGGATGAATCACGGTCAATGACGGTATCCTCTTCCAACAATTACTCTCGCACTCAAAATCGATAGAAGAATGCAGAGCATGCCGAAGGCATCATGACTCGCAGCTACCAGCTTATGTCCTCAGCGTTCACAAAAGCAGGGAGCAGTCCTCCCGAGATGACCCCATATTGGGATTGGGCCGGGCCAGTCTCATCCTCCCCACGGCCGCTCCCCCCCGCCCAGAGGCTCAGTCTACCTCGATCTTCGAAGCGGAGCAGGACGCGAGGAACCTCCCGGACGACATGAATCTGAACGTGAGTGCCAGTGTACTTCCTCATGAGTCAATGCACCCTCGACGAAAGGGAACCCAAGTCGAGATCCTTAGAGAGGAATTTTTGGAGCAGTTCCCATCCAGAAACTCAGCCCGTTTCTTTCTCGCACTATCACTCTAGGTACATTCTACAGATTACTGAGTAATTCACGTGAAATTCACGAAACGCTCCAAAGCCACTCGCAGCGGCATCATCGGATCGAACAGTCTTCAAGAAATGAACAGAAACTTCCAGTCATATTGAGCGAGAAATTTTAATACACGCTAGATCAAAGTTAATTGGAAATGAAACGGTTTATGCTTAATAAGCGTTTTTCATGTTTTGGGTCTAACGGCGCTAGGAAACGTTGTTCCCTTTTGGCAAGTTTTTCGTCAATTTTTTTTTGTCTCGGCATTTTTGATCATGCCCGGAGATCACTATCAGCGCCAATTTGTCGTAGCTGTGCAGAAATAAAAAAATTAGCAAGTTCCGGTTTGAAAATCAAATGTCGGCCTCCAAGGAGAACGTAATCTATCACGAACATTACAAATTTCCATGCCATTTAGACGCCGAGTGGGTTCAGCTGCTCGGAACTAGTTATTCACATTTGCGGCACCGTGAGACGAAATTACAGTTTGGCATTCGTAGCATGAGAGGCTGGATCGTTCTGCCTCTGTATTGATTATCATCATTGGAAAATTATCACCGTTCTCAAAATTATCACAGAAAAATATCACAGGAATGGAATGGCATCCGAATTTATTACCAAGGAATACCAAGGAATGGCATCCGAATTTATCGCCATAAAATGTATGGATAATGCAATATTGCAGTGCAGATTCAACGGTTTTTGGCCGGGGCACCTCCCGCCGACAAGGTGCCCACGAGAAGAAAGGACAGGGTCTTTTCATCCCTGAAAGGCCCCCCCGACATTCCGAGTCAATTTTTGAAATCGTTAAGTTTTAAAATCATTTTTGAAATCAGAAATCGTGAATTTTTTGTAGATAAAGTGAAAAATTCTAAGACTAATGAATTTCTCACTCCATTCCCGAAGAAGTCAAAAGCGAAGCATGCGTTTTTCTTTACATCCAGACCCTGGTGCCATTTTGTGTCATTTTGTAGTCGTCGCTCGTCGAAACACCACTAGATGGCTTTGATCCGCGCCTTCGCTGATTCAGCAGTCAAATGTGATTAATTTTTCTGAAAAAGTGAACGAAGTGCGTGAATATTCATTAAAAAATAGTTATACATGACATAAAACACATGCAACTGGGTCTGGGTGACTTACGAGACAGCACAACAAACATGCAAATTTGCTCCCCAATCATGAAGTATTTGGTTAAAATTGTCAATTTGCTCTTGGATGAATGGTTCTGATGTGCTCGGTAACAGTGAAGAGTTTCGTGATGAAATTCGACTTGAAGGTACTCGAATTACTGCGACCAAATGAGAAAGAGCTGTACACCAAACCTATTCATTGGTCGAGTGAGAAGCATCAGTAATGGTTATTCTTTGACAGGGTTTTCTCGCTTAAAAATTCATGGAAAGCAACAGGAAGCTGTGCGATGAATTTGAATAAATATTGACAATGACGAGATCCGATTGAGCATCCAAAAATGAGAGACTATCTACAGAGAAAGGCATCGCGGTGTAAGGGGCTGAGTGGATGCTCGCCTGCATCGCGAGTGCCTCCCAGCCTCCCACATTCTTCTTTCCCATCTGATGTGGACGGAAACAAGAATGGGAAGCCTCAACAGGGTGACTTCGATCCGGGTGAAAACCTGACCGAATATGGACTTTTCCTGACGAAATCGGCACGTGAATACGCGAAGCGATTGATAGAAGATGTCTTGCTCCACGTGCCTCTATCGTCTTTCCACCTCATCGCTTTCAACCTCTCCTCGGAATTTTTTTCTTACCGAAACTAAATGGGCTGAGCGAGCCAGAGTTTTTGTTCTTCATTGCGTATGCAAGACTCGTTCGCGTCGTTCCTCAACAGTGCATTCGTCATTCGTGATTGAGCGCCGAGCCCGGAACGTGGGACTCAGACGTTGCGGCGACGCCGTGACATGTCTCACACGTCTTGTTCGGTTCCACAGTCTAATGTAGCCCGCTGGGGAACAAGAAATGACGAGAAGAAACGAAAAGGAACGACAAGAAATGATGACACTGGTGTTTCCTTTTGTTGCAAAGTCTTCCTGCCGAGTGCGACTATGGGAATGCAGGCATCCTCGTAAAAACAGAGTAATTCATCTTGAAAACATAACGTAATATCAACTTCCACGAAAAAAAAGAGGCAACAACTGGTGAAAGTCGAAGAATCTCTGAAGAAGCTGAAATAGCCAAATAAATGAATGAACGAAAGAAAGAATGAATAAGTAACGCACGATACGACGCCTGCTTACGAGAAGTAGACGTATTTGTAAGACTTATGAAAAGGGGAGGGGCCCCGAGGATGAAAAAGAGAAATGAATTTTAGAATTAATGGAGATTGACTAAAGGAACTGTTTGTGACCGCAGATTTCCCGTACGAAAAAATCCCGTAGGATCCATTGAGACTTTTTAAACATCAAAATCGTAGAAGATTCTTCTCTGAATCCAATTGGATTCATTCCTATCTCAGCCCATCTATATCTATAGGAATCCAATACTATTTTGGCTTAAAAGATCTTATTAGATCCTATAATATTTTTTTTTCCCGTACCGGTGGCTTTCATCTCCGCATCGCTCCCACCTCGAATCGTTTCTCTCCTTAGGCAGCGATCTGGATCTTGGCCGTGCTGGCGGCGCTGTTCCTCCCCGGGGAAGCTGGGGGCGAACACCCGCTGTACAACTACAGGCCCCACGGGCACGGGGGCGGGCTGGGGTCCGTCCGCAACTTCGCCAAGCTGCACCACAAGCAGCACAGGCACCCCCACAAGCATATCATACCGTGAGGCTTCGGAGGGAGGATGCGAGGCTTGGCCCTGTCTTTGGATGATTCCCTATTCGAGTTTGTACAAACATGCTTTCTAACATTTATTTAAATAATATATCATACATTGCGACTGAAGGAATTCCTTGTTTTTTACGCCTGTTTGTTGCGCCTGTTTCTTCACGTGCGAATGTCCCGTGTTTCCTCCTCTATTCGAACTTCTGACAGAGTTCGGTACGATTACGAAATCACCAATGCGAGAGCGATCGACTCCAAATTGCGGACAACTTGAAAAATTTGCCAGATTTCTTCAACCGTTCGAAAGGAAATTATCCTGGTCATTTTTGTCACTGAGACATGAGGGATCAGGGATAACCATGAAGAAAATGGACTCGTCTCATCGAATGCCATAAAAAATGAATTAGCTCATTTACTTGTCAGATTTTGGGCATCAAGCGAGTATCGATCTCAAGAAGACGGAAGGCATGAACAAAGAGACGGAAAGCATGAAACTGGAGTTGGGAACCGAGCTGTCATTTGGCTTCCCTCATGAGAACTTCCCCGAGACACGAATGAAAACTTCTGTAGGCCGCTAAAAAAGGAAAATTCTCAAAGTATGTTTACCCTTCGTCGAGTTATCCATAAGTCCATGAAATGACAGATTATCCACAGATTATTTAGAACCCAAGAATGTCATGGAAAGAGTCATTCTTGGGTTCTAAAAATTGCCCATGGAGTGAACGATTTACAAAAATGCCTGATCGGCATCCCTCTCCTTCCCTTGGCTTGCTACTTTGCAGCAACACGGTCATGAAATCACCGGAGGAAGCCTGCTTCCTTACTTCAAGGCCCCACTCCCTTGAAGGCGATGACGCCCATGAGCATCATGTGTCAATCTTCCCAGCTGTAAAATCTCGGCAAAAGGTCGACAGGAAGAAACGTTATCTTTCATTGACTTACTCTTCGTCACTTCCTCATTTCCTATATGTGTCTGCGCTCCAGGTACGTCAGTGCCCTCCCATCCAGTCAAAGATAAATTTTTACCATCAACTGTGAGGAATGCGAGAACATAATACCTCCATCTAGTGGCATAGAGGAGAACCCCAACATTCCTGGAAAACCTCATTTTCCTCAAAAACTTCCCATTCCAACTTAGGTACATTGGAGTATCGCATCGGTCCGATATTGGATAGATGGAGTGGCAATATTGGGAAACCGATATTTACCCGATATTGGCAATATTGGGCAAGGTGAAGCCAACGTGCCTAATATGGGTCCAGCATTCAGCCATTAATTGGTGGAACAGGGATGGGAAGTGAGCATTCCAATAAGTGACATTAAAAAGATTACCCAACCTTCAGCCAGTGTTGAACTTCAGCGTTCATCTGAGTATCGCGACGAGCGACATTTAAATATTGAATTAATGTTAGATGCAATGCTCCAACGACGCTGAGAAAGTTAAAACTTAACGTTCATACACTGCTGATTGAATATTCGTTTGTTTCCCAGGTCCTACCTCTTCCCCCAACACAGCCTAATGTATACCAATGCATTCTTATAAGAAAATTATAGGGCCCTAGGGCGTAGGAACTGGGGGGGGGGGGGGGGGGGCCGGGGGGGCAAACAAGGGANGGGGGGGGGGGGGGCACGGGGGGGCAAATGCCTTCCCACTTTTCCAGATGAGTGGGCAAAGGGTTTTGTCCCTCCCCCCCCCCCCACTTCTTAAACCTAAGAGTGAATGTGTACAAGACTGTGCACGAGTCTTTAAAAAGGTACATTGCCGCATTTTCTCGCGGGTCGCTCAAAAGTCGACGGCGTCATCGATTGCTCCGGAACGGCAGCAAAACGCCTGTCCGATGAATCGCACCAAAGACGTGACGCACAGTCCCGTCTTTGGTGCGATGTCAAGTCCGTTTCTTTAACCCTGTTCATCCATATCGTGAGGGGTTGGGGGGGGGGGAGTAAACTAGAGGAGTGCGCAGTTGATCTTGGAGGAGATCGACGTAGAATTTCTGGGGTGTCCTCGTCCCGCAGCGGTTTAATAATTGATCACAGATTCCGAATTTCACTGGCAGCGTGTTTAGAATAGGATGATAAAAAAAAGACCTTCAACGCAGTGAACTTTCCTTCGAGAGTCATGAGACACAACAGACAGAACATTGCAATAAAAGAATGCAGCGACAAGAAGCAGGCTCTTTGGACACAGATGGGAAGTATCTGTAGAGCAAAGACCGCTACCTCCCGATTCGTGGGAAAGCGAAATTTTCCTACTTGCCACCAATATAGGTTTACGAGGAAGTGGAATCTTTTGGAGTCGAAAGCAACTATGGGGACGGGGGATCGATCGGTCTTTCTCAACCTCCCTCCAAATCGACTTGCATCCATGGTCCAAGAGCTCAGATCTCCTTTCTCTGCGAGGCGAGACGCGAAAAACTCCTTCAGCGACGCGAGGCTGCGAATTGTAAGTGAATGTACGCGTACTTCCTCGCGACCTATAAGATATTGAAATTTATTTGAGATATTACAGCTCGCCCTATCGTTCGTTGCAGGAGATGATGCAAAAAGAAAGCCAGGTTTTAGGGAAAGGGGACCCACCGCTCAACGGGGCTTTCCCCACAGTTTATCATTTCAATTTGGTATGCAAGGCTTGTAACCTTGTTTCTCGACTCTCTCCATTATTTTGTCACGATGTACAACTTCATGTGGAGATGATGACATGGGTCTGTCCCACTGAGGCAGAACAACGACAACAGTATGGTACTAAGAGTCATTCTTTACTTCTGTCGTTATGCAACTCCGGTACAGTCGTTCAAAAAAAATGTTTCTCGAAATTTCTCCTCCAAAATTGCAGTTACTCGATCTTCCCTTAGAGAAGCTGTCTCTTCTGTCCGAGTTTTGAAACTCTGAAGGTGAAGCGTCCGACCCCACGAAACGTTTCGGAAGTGCGAACGACCACAAGAAAGTCAATGAACCACATCGAGGCTCTGTTTCTTGAAAGGAGGACGCACGCTCCTTGATTGCATCACCACGGACGATAAAGATGAGAAAAAGAGGGGGGGGGGGGGGGAAGGAATGATTGGGATTGTGATTCGGCCGTTCACTCTATTCCTCATCCACAGTTTCTCACAACTCCACTCATTTTTGCCGTAAAAAAATTTTACGTAGAGGATGTTTTCAAGATTTTAATACTTATTATTTATCTTTTTCGCACAGAAGCCACAGATGGGCAAAGCCCGATAGCGTGTTTCCCTCGAAATGACCTTCATAAATGATAAATAAAACGATATAGGGCATGTGAAGAACAAAACAACAGATGGGTGGTCATGAATAATCATATTTATTTCATAAATAAGTTTGTCATCAAGTGTGTCATCAAGTCATCAATAAAAAAACCCAGATGAATGTGTGATAGCAGTGGGCTACTTTAATTAGAAGTAGTTGTAGTATTCCCGGAAACGCTGACAAATACTTAGATTGGATAAGGAACTTCATCCGAGAGGAACAGACAAAATTTGTCATTTCTTGCATAAATATCGCAAATTTGCATGTGAAAGGCAGTGGCTATTAATGGGTAAAAAAAAAAGGGTAGGCAGCAGTGGCGCATATGGAAGGGGGAGGGAGGGGGGGGGGTCGCCCTCGCTCACTTCCCTCCCTCTTGACTACGAGTGTGACAAAAGTTTAGCATTCTTGCATTCAATAATTGTAAATATATTTCTAACCATCAGAACTAGCCAACAAGGAAATTGCTTGCATCTAACAGGTGAAGTTAAGTAAGTTTTAAGCCTTCGATGAATGAAATAATACCATTGGGAGACACCCCAGGGATGCGAATCACGGTCAGTCTTAACAATACATATCACTGGGAAACAGAGCTTCTTCTATCGACCATAGTGGGGTAAGCAGGGGGAGCCTGGGGCTGATAGAAGCCTCTCCGGAAAGATTCCTCATTCAATCTGTATGACAATACAGTGGAGGTGGTCCGATTAGGTGCGCCAACAATCGAGGCCTCAACAAGTAAGCCCTTCTGAGCGGAGGGCGAGAGCAAGCGATTCTCATTCTCGCCCTCCTGCGCAAGGAGTAACTACGGAACGTAGTGAAGCCTACCCTTTTTCATTCCTGGACATTCTGTTCTCGTCCCTCACTCCCTCTTCTCGTTCATGCATTGGATTCGGGTGGATTTGATGCTTTCTAGCGTAGGCTGGCAACGCCGTGCCTACACCGAACACATAATCTAATTCTGTTTTTACCTTGCAAGGGAAAAAGTCTACCTTCCAAAGGAAAAATTATTTCCAGCTGTGTTAATCGAAGAATGAATTAGCAAATAATAACTTGAGAACTTTCATTTTAAACCGGGTCGGCACTGCCTAACGTTTTCGATCTCGTGCTTTTACCTGATGAATGACCGAACATTTCGCTCCTTTCGCCCATCGCCTCGAGAGGCCACTCGAAGCACCCGCTGCCCCGACCTTTTTCCTTCTCCGGGTGTACGATTCGATCTAATTGATTCCTGAAGGTGCGATGGAAATTCCTGTCCATTCCTGTCCCTGCATTTCGGAAGCAGTTTTAAAGCATCATTGCGTTCCCGTGGAATGTGTGAAGAGTCGAATGCGATTCTATTCAGGTTAGCTTCGAGAAAGCTTCGTTATTCGCTTCGAATGAAGTGCATATTTGTCATTAAATTCATATTGCCATTAAAATGCTGACTTTGCAAGAGAATTGTATCCAATGTCCTTTCGCCGAAAGTTAGAAGGTGTGGCTCGAGAAAAATGTGAGGGGCTGTAAAATATAAATAAAATGTAAATAGAGCGGAGTTATTCCATTAGCTGGAAGTCAAGCTCGGAACCTAAAAAATCCCAGTTGATAAGAAAGAGCTGGGGAGGATGGTCGTCGCCCCACAGTCGGGGAGAAGGAGGTAACAAATCTTGTGATGACGTCAGCGAGTCGTTCCACTATAAAAGCAGGCGCTTGTGCTTGGTCGTCTCAATACCCCGCGGGATAGCGCCAGGAGCGGTCGCTCTCATTCTCCCGAGATTAACGGTCACACTACCATCTACTCGCATTCATAATGCCCTTGGTTGCAGGCTAAGAACTTTTTTTTCCCGGTTCATAGCGTTCGGATCCCTAATTTCATTCATTCTCTTTGCAGCATTTTTAAATTATGAAGGGTAGCGACGAGGTTTTGCATTGTGGCATTCCTGTAAGAATACTTAGGAAGTGGCAGGCACAACTAGTCCATTCCTTGTATATCCGAACTGTCTACACAGAAAAGTAGGAAAGTTGAATGTCTTGAAGCACTGGGAAGGAAAATCTGTCCCCATACATGGATTCGCATGCTCCCATCACTTTTCAGATTCATATATTGACAGTGGAGTTATAAGGCAAATGAATGCGTCTATTTGAATCACAGACACGTCCAGAAAGGAATATTCACAAATACTTCATTGTGAAATAAATCAAGAAATACAAATATTATGCTATTAGAGCCTTCATACTCATCAGAACTCTTTTGAGACTGAGACGTCTGAACAGGGAACGGTTCGATGGGGGGGAGGGGTGCATTTTTTAAGTTTCAGGTTTCGCGACATAACTGGCTCTCGTCGCTGCCCTTGCTTCCTACACGACATGCCCTTCCTTCTGCTAAAAAGAAAGCGCTTCCTCGCAGGTCTGAGAGGGGTCTCCCTCCGACCTCCCTTGATGGTCGTTCTCCGGTTCCTGCTCGAAGAGGCTGCAGGCTCACTTCATCGCTTGGACAGTTTCCTCATCTGCCGGGGATTTTGAGAGGCAAGAGTCAAGGTCGAGGCTGCCGAATCGCCGTTCGCTCGAGGTAAGGGACAGAGGCGTTACGTCATTCCGATGTCAACTCGACGCTTCATGCGCTTCACCTTGGCATGAGGCATTCACCTTCGTACGTGAGTGATGAAGCGCGTTTCACGCCGAGCCCTTTCATGAAGACAAAAGCTTGTCAAATATTCGAGTTTTGATTTCATTTTCAAAAACCCTTCTCGGTCGCAGTTGCCCTCATGAGGGCGATTTACCCAAGTAAACTTACATGAGAAAACTGTTGGATGCGTTGAGGGCAAAAGATGAGCTGACGGCATTCGTGCGTGTCCCGAAGAATCAAATTAGTCTCATCTGAGGTCATCCATTAAGACTTCCTTGGTAATTACTACCATTCGAGATTCGAATGCCAAAAAATCCAAGGATTCCGTTTAACCGCGTATTCAGAGAAATAGTGCTTTTTTTTCTGAAGAACAAGACATTTGATTTCTCCGAATATTTGGCAGTCGTAAAAAAAAAGATATGGCCTTCCCAAGTAAAAGAAAAAAAAAGAAAAAAAAAACACCGTGACAGAAAAATTCAAAAGACAAGATTCCCGTACTCATCTGCTAGTCCAGGTTTGAATAGCGTTTATTTTCATTTCATGCATTAACTTTTTCTTTCTTAAATGGAGAACATGCAGCTGCGTCAAGGTATGAAATAAATTTCTCAGCCAGGAGCGAGAAGGGGGGGGGGGGGGGAACATTTCAGTTACGAACTCCCAGAAAAGAAGAACCCACAAAGAGAGCGAATCTTCCTGCTGTGATGGCGTCGATCTTGTATCAAATCCGTACCGTTCTATTGAACGCGAGTGGATTCGTTCGCTTCAACTCAATGGATGGATTCGGTAGGCGTGTCCAGGAGTAATATCCCGATTCAAGTTGCTAGGAGGACTCAAATTATGGATCTCGAAAAAAAGGAAAAGAAACCATCTCATCGTTGTGCATGGTCGCACGTGTCATATTGGTATCGCGTCATATTAGTATCACGTGTCATATTGGTATCACGTATCATATTGGTATCACGTATCATATTAGTATCACGTGTCATACTGGTATATTGGCTCAGGCTCACAGTGCAGAAGGCACAGTCAGGGCGAAGCGTACCCACGAATCCTAGTCCCTGAGTCCGGACTAAATAGGCCCCGGTGACTTCCAGGAAGGCTTCCTCGGGCGGTGGGCGTCACAGTGGAGATGGAGAGCGTAGTTTAAAAAGCAATTTATTTTTCAATGTGGTTTCTTGGAATGACGCCGTGGCGGTAGAGGCGGTGTCTCACGGTTTTGCGTACCCAGGCGATAGTACCGAAAAATGTTTAAGAGGTTGGTATGATTATCACGAGAACCGAATACCGCGAAATGGTGAAAATACCGATATATCACAACACCAAAGAACACGTCTAGAGTCACCCGCAAAATAAGCTGTTACATTATGTACCTATACATGTACCGATATTGTTTAATTTGAGTACTTCTCATTCAGTCAGTTCACAATCCAGATTTTGGCCATGATTTTGTAATCCTTTCAGTAATTTCACGAACAATTGGAATATTTTGTTTTCAATTCCGTCTGTTCATTGGGAATTTGCAAAAAGGTTCTCCCATGGTGAGGCAAATGGATATGCATCCATTCCTCGAAGTGGAAGACAACCTGAAATCGCAGGGAGCATTTCCTTTACGGGTTGAAACCCGAGACTTTCTGCTGTTACTGGGTGATCAGCACCGAGGACTGCAGTGCAGAAGCGAGTAGTCCTCTTACGCAACCGCCGGCGTCTCATCGAAAGGAACCAGGGAGGTAGCGGCCAAGTCCCCAGAATAGAGCCAACCCGCGGACAGCGGTTCAGTTTCGCTCATCCTCCCTCCGAGTCGGCTAGCGTCCATCGACCAAGATCTCAGGCATCCTTCCTTTTCGTCGCGAGGCAGGAAGCGAAAAACTCCTTCAGCGACACGAAATCGAAAAATGTGAGTGAATGCATGTGTTTTTCCTCGTGATCTTAGCATTCATGGTGCTGTAAACTTTCACCGATCGAATGTTTTGAACCAACGCCAAGTTTCTTTCCGCCGAATCATGACAAGAAAGTTTCTCCGCCTGTCCGCACCTGGAGGGCCATTTTATAAATATAAAGGACAACTCCATTCGATGAGCGAAGGACAGTTATAAGAAACGCGTAATATCTTTAGTTACAGTGATTCTCCGTGGATCCCTGGTTGAATAAGTCCCGGGGATTGGATCTGCATGAGTGCCTGTGCATTGTTAGCAAAACTCTCTTCTGAAGTAATTTGGCATATCGAAAGCATGTTAAAAGAAGCCTGTCTTTATCTCACCCTCAATTTATTGATCGCTAAGAAGGGGATTTTTAAATGAAGCTGCACCGACCTACGCGACTCGATCATCTGAGGGCTCGTCTGACAGTATTGTTGAATTGAAAGCATTGATTGGAAGACATTGCTTGCTTCCAGTTGCAATACGACCACGTAAAGATAGAAAAACGTTCAAAATTACTTTTCTTTTTTTTCCCTGAATTTATTGTCGCTTTATTTTCTTCTATAGCATTGCACTGATCCGGTGCAATTTCCCGAATATCCAAGTTCTCTTCGAAAATGTTGAGGGCACTGTTCCTCAATTATCCTTCAGTCGTCTATATCGAGCGCAAATATAATCAGATTGCAACTAAAACTTATATTTAAAATTAATCGAAATTGGGATGTGGAACTAAACAGAAGATATAGGAGAAATACATGCCAATTCCCTTACGGAAATGTCCTATAGGAAACCTTTAGCTATTTCTTAAAGGAAACCTATAGACTTTCCTATAGGTTTTTGAAACACGAAAAACCTATAGGATCCTTTAGAATCCTATAGGATCCTGATAGGTTCTTATAGGACTCCTGACCTATAGGACTCGGGGAGGATATTTTGGGTTTCGAAATCCAGGCATTACGGCGGAAAAGGTGACCGGGGTTAATAATGGCACAGCATTTCTGTGTAAATCAAAACCCGATTAGGGGTTTTTCCATGGTAGGGGGAACATGCATTATTGATACCAGTACTGCGGAGGTCTGCATAATTTATGACCCCGCCCCAACATACGTCGCTGGATTATTCGTATACTTCCTTCGGTAGAGAGAAGTAGTATTCTTCTCTCGACCTAAGGAAACATAAGACGGAACCTGCGAGCACGTCTCTTTACTGAAACTCCATTTGGATAGAGTCCACTCATTTTTCATACGTGTTTTTCAAAAGGAATAAGGGCATAATTCTTCACGGGACTCAATGATTCTATCTGGAAGATGGGGATGACAAAGAAGGAACTGATGAAGTTTATTGATTTCTACAATGAGGCAAGGCGAGACATTTGGGGTAGGGAACCTATAGGCCTTATGGGGAACCCTATTGGTTCTATGAGGAACCCTATAGGTTTTATAGGGAACTCTATAGGTTCTATAGGGGACTCTATAGGTTCTATAGGGGACTCTAAAGGTCCCAAACTGAACTCTATAGGGCATATAGGATCCTAAAGGATTCCTTTAGGTTCCTATAGGATTCCTATAGGATTCCTATATATTCCTTTAGGAATATATAGGAATCCTATAAGACATTTTCGTAAGGGAATTCGAATAGTGGCGTTCTTATGCTTCCTGATCCTTGTGTGCACGGACGGGATTTGTAGGCACAACCCATGCCCCTAGGGGGTTAATGCGGTTGAGGAAAGAGGCTTCGTTTGCCGATGGTGTAGTCTCAATGGCCCAGTCTCGGCAGGAGAGCCAGGGTTTGCTGGATCGATACTGCTCTGAATGCACTAAACTGAGAGTCCTGAAGGCCTGACAGTTAGGTGAGAAATCTCGTACAGGGTGCCACAATGGACGATTTGGAAATAACGTCGACAATTGCATCTCCAGTCATTTTCCGGGATCTCTCACTGGCTGTAGTTGCCAAATCTGACATCTTCCATCGAAGATTTTGGCAGTGTTTGCCTTCTCACACTCACCCTTGGCCTTGAAGACCGAAAGAAGCAGATCGCAGATATGATAAATTTTCTCGCTTCCGACAGCCAGTGTCAGGCGCCGTGATTTGATCCGAGAGAACCTCTTGTTACTTCTCCTGATAAAAAGACGAATCCGCGGACGACAACAATCGCAACCAGATTGCGCAGACGACAGTCGGTTCCGTTCAAGATTACCGACGAAAATTGGAATCTACCGATTGGCAGTTCGATTTGTAGATTTCATCATAATGGCTATGCCGTAGAGCTCTGAAGGACGGTTTCGAAAACGAATGATACCTTTATGTGTATCAAGGGACAGCATGTCCATCGATGCGACCAAAACCCCTTTTACGCAATAGTCGCTTTCTTTCCGTCGAAGAGACCAGTGGTCGGTGACTTCAAGAAATAAATCCTAAACCTGCTGACAGCGGATCAGTTTGTCTCATCCTCCCCCCAAGCCTGCCTGCATCCATCGTCCAAGGGCTCAGCTCCACTTTCTCTTCGAGGCGAGGCAGGGAAGCGGGAAGAACCCTCAGCGACATGAGGCTGCGACATGTAAGTGCATGTGTGCGTATTTTCTCATCTTCTCGAAGTCTGTGTAGAAGCCTAGTTTCTTCCATTGGAAGCCTCAGATTCATGTTTTTTTCGTTGATCTAGCACGGCGACAGAAAAGTGCTCATGCCTGAAGCTTCTCTTAAGGTTTCCATGAGAAACACCGATGAATTTAAACGACGAAAAAATCAACCCTATTTAGCGCCTTTAATATCCCCCAAAACTGTCCTTTACCGTTGGACGCAATTCCGGGTCTGGTTGGCCAAGGCAAGGCTCTGTATGGTTATCCTTTCAGATAGGTCCATCAGAGTTGATTTCGCTCACAGTTCTGCAAGAAGCTTGCTTTTTACTTCCGTCTTTCTACGGATCATGAAGAATTGAAAATTTGATGCAGGCGAGCCATTCATCAATCAGCTGAACCGTCGGTCTTCCAAAAGGCAAATTTTACTGCCGATTTTTCAGCTTTTCTTTTTCATTTATTTTGTTATTCATTATTGCAATCGAACGGTGGGGAAACACAGGAGAATGACCCTGTGCGGTGGCCCTAGTTTTCCATGTTCTCATCGAAATCATCCAAGGATCTGTTTCTCACTTTTGCAAAAGGCTCTGGTATAAGTCTATTAATAATACACACTTAAGTTAAGCAATAACTCGAAGTTTGTATTTAAACTGAAACGCAGATGAATGTCCGTGTTTGACCTTTCCGTTCTAGGCAGATTATTCATATTTGTTTTTGACATTGCCAAGGAACAGAGGTTTACTTATAGACCGTTTTTTAATTATACGTCGAGTAACATTTAAATTTCACATTTGCGATAATAAGTCCACCCCCAGGCGATTTCCACGAATGAACGTCGAGACATCATTATTTTCTTACCGACGGACTCTTAAAGGTTGATCAAGCATAATCTGAAGCTGTCGATTCCATCGCAGACAAATAAGTTCGGATTCATTTTCGCTGCAGTGGGGGTCCACGCCTCTTTGTCTCTTTCTATATATATATATATCGCCTCTCTATATCGCGAGAGAACCCTAAAACCGGGCTGAAATTTCAGTCCGTCAGCGATCGAATTTTTCCAACCTGCAGATCCTGCCTGTTTTCTCGTTGCGTAATATGGAAAAGGGGGTCTTGCGCCTGCAACTGCAGAGGAGACGAATTCTTAGCCGATGCACGACGTAAGACGACGATGAGGGGGGGGGGGATTATTATTCTCCTCGGCTAGGAGTCATAAAAGGAATAGGTCTGCAGACGGGCTTGCGCCAGTGGGCAGCTGGATGCTTCGAAAGTAGTTTACGCTTTCTGAGCACGTTCTGTTGTCCCTGGAAGTCTCGGTACTTTCACCGAGGAACGACAAGGTGTTGACTCCACAGCAGAAGTGTGAGCTGGCGCCGTTGCGTCGGGGGTCTAGGTGGGGCATGTATCAAATATAAATTTAGATTGGGAGATGTAAAATCATCGCTTTCTCCATGCATTCTCACTTCATCATCATCGTTTTGACTCGACGCAGCCTTTGATCTGGATCCTGGTGGCACTGATGTTGCAGTCCCTGCCGGGAGAGGCAGAAGGCGGACACATCATGTACAGCTACCGCCCCCGCGGCCGGGCCCACGGGCTGGGCAGCGTCCGCAACTTCGCCAAGTTCCACCACATATTCCACCCTCGCAAGCGGAAGCCGCTCATACCGTGAAGCGCTACCGGCTTGGAAGCGAGTCGTCAGCCCGTTCCACGCGATGCAGGGACCTCGTGCCTCTTCGAGTGAATTGGTGTGTTCCCTCCCTAAGTCAAGAGGAAAGGAGCCAGTCGTATGCATATCTAGATAGGAATCAATCTTGAGTAATATATATATTTTCCATGTTGTGCGTTTTTTGCTGCCATTTTTAGGCATATTTCATGATTTATTCATTTGTCTCGCTTGCTTCCCATGTTAAAGAAAAGAGCTGATAGGAGGATTTAGCATGAATGTGACAATACCATTGGGTCTGCAATATGTGAAGGGTCGATTCGATTCCAATTGTTTAGCTGATAATAAGGATTTGCCTCAATTCATTGTCAATTTGCAATTAAAGTGGCATCTGTGAATGTGGCAAAAAAAAAGGGCATTAAGAAGGCCTTTACAGGGAATTGAATTCTCAGAATTCGTTACACATTAAAAAAATTTTTTCAGGGCTTTCAATTGGATTGTTGCATTGGTTATTCCTGTTTTTTCTTTCAACTGGTATTGTGAAGATTGTCTGCTATTTTTGTTGTGAAGATGCTCTATACCTCAACTTTTACCAAAAAAGAAAATAAACATGAGAGCCGCAGCACTCGGACAGAGAGGCAACCTGGAGACGATCATCACGAACCTCATGGTCACCATCGTTCCCCCGGGCGTTATGCGATGCCTCCTTCATTCCAATGCAAGGGAACAAGGAGGCACCTTAACGCGTGGCAGACAAGTTGCGCGATCCCAGGGATGGAATGTACATGCCTGACATACCTCAGATCTTCCTTTTCAGCCAGTTTCCATTCCATGTCCTTCAGCCAGTTCCCGTTCGAGAAAAGTCTTTTGGAAACAATATGATTCTCAGATGGTTCATTCGGCAGCGCTTGCAATTATCCTTGCAATTTGAAGCCGGTGCTGAACTACGGTGACGGGGAGGAAATTGTTTCCCAGCGCTCTTGGCACTCTTCCATAAGTATTGTTATGAATAGACCTGGCGGGGGTTTATGAGGCAGTTTCCCCTTACGGAAATGTGCTATAGGAAACCTATAGTTATTTCTTATAGGAAACCTATTGACTTCCCTATAGGTTTTTGAAACACGAAAAACCTATAGGAGCCCTATTGGGTATTATAGGTCTCCTGAGCTATAGGATTCAAGGAGGATATTTTGGGTTTCGAAACCCAGGCATTACGACGGAAAATGCAACCGGGGTTAATATTGGCGCAGCATTTCGGTGTAAATAAAAAAACCGATATGGATTTTTTCCATGGTAGGGACACATGCAATATTAATACCAGTACTGCGGGGGTCTGCATCATTTATGGACCCGCCTCACGTGTGTCCCTGGTTTGCACTTCTACTTCCTTCAGTAGGAAGAAATAATATTCTTCTCTCGACCTAAGGACATAGAAGATCGAACCTGCAAGCACGTCTCTTTCCTGGAACTCCATTTGGATAGAGTCTACTTAGCTTCGTACGTGGTTTTCAAAAGGAATGAGGGGATTGTTCTTCACGGGACTCCATGATTATATCTGGAAAATGGGGATGACAAATAAGAAACTGTCGAAGTTCATTGATTGCTACAATGAGGCAAGGCAGGACATTTGGGGAAGTACAAAACTCTCTTGTGAGAGATGATTCCTTGGGTAAGGGGCGGGCACTTTTGTGCCCTTTGAGAAATGTGAGAACCCAATACTTCCATCTAGTGGCCTAGAGGAGAACTTCAAACCGAACCCTATAGGCCTATAGGATTCTGTATAAGACCTATAGGGAACCCTATAAGCCCAATAGGGAACCCTATAAGCCCAATAGGGAACCCTACAGGTCCTATAGAGAATCCTATAGGTCCTGTAGCGAACCCTACAGGTCCTATAGGGAACCCTATAGGTTTTATAGGGAACCCTACGGGTCCTATACAGAACCCTTTGTGTCCTATAGGGAATCTATAGGCCTTATGGGGAACCCAATTGGTTCTATAGGGAACCCTATAGGTTCTATAGGGGGATCTATAGGTTCTGTAGGGAACTCTATAGTTCCCAAACTGAACTCTATGGGGCATATAGGATCCTATTGGATTCCTTTAGGTTCCTATAGGATTCCTATAGGATTTCTATATATTCCTAAAGGAATATATAGGAATCCTATAAGATATTTTCGTAAGGGCGGAGATAACCCAACAGGTTCTCCCCAACGGCCAACAAGGTCCGTCGGCCCACGATGTCCCGTCGGCGCACTGAGGACGACACGCAATCGTTCGTAGGAGAGATCAGCATCTTGGATGATCCCATCCCCTGGACGATCTCATAGTTCCTCGACCGTGAGATCATCCAGGGGAACCTTTTTGACCGCGTGAGTCATATCTTTCGCTCACGAGCCAAGCGCTCGTGAGCGTAAGATTTTCGGAACGCATAATTTTTCCTGAAGTTGACGACAGTCGTCTGCATTCTTTGATGCGTGGGAAGAATGAGGAACCACCACGATTTTCAGCTCGTGAGCCAAACTTTTCGTCTCGTGAGCCAAACTTTCCTGAATTCGTTCCACCAAGCTCACATCTTACTCCCATTCGATTTTCGGCGAAGGAAATGCCGATTGCTGTCGGAACGCTAAAAAAAAAAAAGAAACTGACGTCTGAAAACTCCTCTTGTCTCTCGCGTTCGGTTTCCATTTTTAAAAATTTATTTGTCACTCCTTGATCCGGTTCGAAAGGGTCGCAGCGTTTTCCAGGCGACCCGCCCGCGGATTTCTTTATTTCGTTGCGATTTATTTTTCTCGTTTTTTATTTCCGCAAAATTTTTTGTTTCGTTTTTTATGTCTTTGCCATCTCAGTCTGACCTTTCAGGAATTTTTTCCCTGTTGCAATTTTTCTGCATTTTCACTTTTTTCTTCGTTTTGATACGAACCCAAAAATTCAAATTTCCTAAATTTAGCAGCTTATTTATTATTTAGTTTTATCTTCCCAAGTACCACCGCACCAATTAATTTAATGAATTTTCAGCGAAACTTTTCATTTCAGGCACTGCCAACGTTCCCCGACCGTTAAAGCGCCCGAAATTTAGAGCGATCACAAGCAGTTCAAAACGTCGAGGAACTTCTAGGATTCATCACGACAACGCCATCTTGGGAACGAATTTCCCATCAATTGCATCAAGCCCGTTAGAAACATCCCAGCCAACAGTGAGATCGACGTTGAGATCGAGGTTGAGATCGACGTTGAGATCGACGTTGAGATCGACGTTGAGATCGACGTTGAGATCGACGTTGAGATCGACGTTGAGATCAACGTTGGGATCAACGATGTCGACGCTGATGATGCAAAGTCAACTTTGACGCGATGTTGAAAATGTCGACATTGCGTCTCGAACGAAGGTTTCCTGATCCCGAAGCGAAATTACGCCAAATCGCCAACGATTACCTCACACAGGGTGTCCCTACTAATCCTAACGATTTCATTTTTGAATACATTTTTCAATTCTGCACCGATTCTGATCGCGTTCGCATATTTTTTTTATCGACCGTTTCAATATAATTTTTTATTATTACCGATTTTGAGCCTAAACGGTCGAGAAAGAAGGAAGTTACGGCAATCCTAGCAGAAACCGCTTTTCGAACCGATGCTCACTTCAGCCGCCTGATTGCGTTTGTGTTAATGAGTGCTAATTGCATGTGTTAATGAGTGCTAATTGCGTGTGTTAATGAGTGCTAATTGCGTGCACCGTCTGGGATGGGATATGAATTTCGCGGTGGGAGATGCCCAAGTCAATGCGAATCCTTGGCCTTGGCCTTCAAGGTCCATTCGTGACCTTGAAATGATTCCATCGTTTCAAGAAATGGTATTTCTCGCATTACCTTTTTTTCCGGTGAAAAACGGAAACCTCGCGGAAACCGTCGGGATTCCGTTCCAATTCATTCGCCGAGGCCTCAGTTAAATGCCCGCGAAACGAAAATTATTAAAATTGGAATCGGCGCAGGATTAAAAAAATTGCACCTGAAAACGAGCTTTCAGAGAACGTTAGCCCTAAATTACCTTTTAATTACCTTGTAATTTAGGGCTAACGTTCATTTTGGACGCTGGCATGTGTTCCTTCGAGGTCGAGGGGGTCAGCAGAAAAAAATGCAAGAGATACCCGTGTGGCACAGATACGTCGATTCGACGTGGAACTTAGGTGGAAAGGTAGATGGCAGGGGTATATGCTGTCATGTCTATGAGACTGGCATTGCGGAAGTTGAACGCTCGGCCATGTGCGCGGAGCCCGTGGCAGCATGACCCTGGCAATCTACCTTTCGACGTAAGTTCCACGTCGAATCGACGTGCCACAAGGGTGTACTGTGTCCTCAAC
>CAJPEV010003271.1:5747-32739 GCA_905338385.1 Darwinula stevensoni | reverse complement strand
AGCGTCAGTCAGTCAGTCAGTCACGATCGTCTATATATATTAGATACAAGAAAATGCATTTTTCGGGGCACCAGGTTCAGAAAATCTGTATTGGCGGTAAGGCGCCATCTGTTGTCAATTGGTATAATCCATTTTCTGTCGACATGATGATTAACAACTCCATTTTGAAACAATATCGAGACTATGACGTAGATAAGTGTGAAAATGAATTTGGACTTAATTCACAACTTCGCTAATTCATTTGTAATGGATTAGCGAATAAAATAAAATAGTGCATACATTTTCAGTCAATTTCTTCCTTCTATTCTACGCTCATATCTCAACTTCAACCACATCTCAACATTTCAACCTTTAGTCAATGTTGACCCAACGTTGTTTGTTGAGCCGAATAGGTCGAACATCCGTGGCACTCAGGCCCACAATGGATCTAGGACAAGCATCACATTTAGACTGGCCTGGTTTCGCATGCTGTAATGGGATCTTCTCAACCCTTCTATCTTACATGCTCCTAGGAAAAGGTCAGGAAAAACCTTAAATAAAACGTTTGTTAATGCCGATATCCGATATGATAATATTCCCGCCGGTGATGAGAACCGCAAACACTTGTCATCACAACTGAGAAGAAATGTGAGCTCCGATGAGAAGTAGAGTGTCGGTGCCGAACGATAGTCTTGAAGCAGTTATCTAAAATGTACAGAGATAGTGGAAGTGCACTTTCAAAAAGAGATTGACCACTGCAGAATCAAATGGCACACATTTTTGCAATATATAAAAGCGAATGCAAAAATAGGAGGTCGAGTTCGAATGACATACCACACTGGCATTTCGGTAAAAAATTAATGTGAAAGGTCATCTGAGTCATGTCAAAGGTCAACCAATAATAAATATCGAAGATGATATTGCACATTTACACAGAATTAGGAATCTAATGAGCTATTGCCGATGAAAATCTTTAGAGAAACCTGGGAGGAGTTCACCGGACAAAATCCTTTCAAACAGCCATCTGTCGGTCGTTTTGTATGTACAATAGATACGGCTCCAATGCACCATCAGAACCCCTCGTGTCGGTCACCGTCTTAATTAACCCATGAGCTGGCCTTATGACCTCTTATAGGACTATCAAGGAGTGTTTCTGTCTGTGAACAGCTATGTGGGTGTGGTGCCAAGCGTTATCCGCTTCCTCTCTTTGTGCCATTACACTTCCGTTGTTGTTTGTGTTCGCCGCATGCCTTCTTCAGAAAAATTATGTACTGTACGAGGAAAAAAGCAATGCACTAGATAGTAGATCATGCACTCCTCGATCAGAGGGAAATAATTTTATTTATTTATGAGGATTTTAAAATCCTCCATAATTTTCCTTTCGCACATTTTTACAAGAGGCAGAAGTCCAGAGTCGTCCAAATTAAATGAACGATGATTGAAATGATTACTGTGTTCTCCTTAAGGTATCGATGAATGTTTTACTATAATAAATAATACTGTGTGTTCATTTTGCAAATCGCATGTAGTTCATCGAAACATGGAATGCCTTCTGCTTTCGGATTTGCATATTTTTTATGAGAAAAGAAATGTTGAAGATTTTAAGATGCTCAATGCTGCATATCGGCAAAGTTTGTATTTCCATGTAAGAGTTAGTTTATTTTCATACTAGCGAGTTTATTTTCATACTAGCGAGGCCATGGTTGCGCCTTCAGCGCTCCATTACCTTGGAGAGTCATTAATTCATTTATTCCTTGCGAAATGTCAAACACGTAATTTAAGTACGTCCCCATTGAAATACGTGATATATGGGGACAAAAGCCTTGATTTTTATCAAAACCTTAACTTATAAGATTTATATTGTGCCTAACTTGAAATCTTTGCTTGTGTCCCTTACTTTGTGTCCCTTGGCTTGTGTCCCACCCTTGTAAGGGTGGAGAATACATTTTGAAGTACTCTAAGCTAAGGGGACATATTTCAAAAGTAGGATCTTTCCTCTACTCAGCCATCAAACAGGCACTTCTGAGGGATGTTTAAATTTTCTGCTTCTGTTTCGTTGGATCAAAAACACATTCAGGAAAATGGGACAGAAAAAATGCCTTGATGAAAACCCATCAGGGCATTTCTTGAAAACGAAAATTTTTTTTCTTCTGAAATGTAGACTCAGGGAACTCCATGCCACAAAATTTCAGCCTCCTACGTTTCCCTTTTTGTTGGCAGAAAAATGTTTTTGAAAAACGACCCATCGAAAAGCTGCGCTCTGAGGAGACGCACAACAATAGTTGACTTATTCCTTAAATAAACATCACGGCTGTTATGCGTGCGCAAGCTACTTTCTATTTCTGCCCCATTGGGTAGGATATGGAAAATTCTTTGGACTCGATACGTCCCCAAGAAATATGAACCCCAAAAATAATTCGGAAATTTATTTTTATTCTGAAAATATAGAATCAGGGTACTCCATGCCACCCAGTTTCAGCTTTATACGTTTCCCCTTTTTGCTGGTGGTAAAAAAATATATTTGGAAAAGCAACCCACCCAAAAGCTGTGGTATGGGGAGACGCTTAGCAAAAGTTGACGCTTAGCAAGTTTTCCTTAAATCAACATCAGGTCGGTTATATATGCGCCAGCTGCTATTCTTCTATTTCTGCCCGATTCGCTAGGATATTAAAAATTCTTTGAAAACGTTGCGTCCCCAAGAAATATGCCCGCCAAAAATATTTAGGAAACTTGACATTTGACATTTGAGCAGAGTGCTTCACCAGTCACGTTCTTGCCATGTTACAGCTTTCTATGGGTCTCCGTTTTATTGAAGCAAAGAGAACTATTTGAAAATATGTTCCCCGAAAAGGTGTGCCCCTAGGGCGTGTATCACCAAAGTGGAATTTTTCCTGAACACAGCATGTGAATAGCTACTTATGTCAGTCAGCCAGGTACTCACGATCGTTCTTACATAATAAAAGTAATAAAAGTATGATTTCTTATTCACTTACCTATCTATCAAGTACTTCTTTGCGAAGTTTAAACTTTGATGCGACCTCTGTTTTGCTGGATCAGAAAATTCCTGAATTTCGTGTGCAAAATGTGTGCCGTGAGTCGTTTTATTTTTTTATTATACTGAAATCCATACTCAGTGAACTACATNATTATCACGATGGCAAAGTGCAAGTGGATTGTTCCAGAGCTGGATCGGATGAGGAAATAGCAAAATCATTGAAGATTGTATCGTGGCCCTCAAATGAAATCTGGTGAGAGAAATAATTCTTCTCCGAAATTGTGTGATATATGGTTACATTTCAAGTAAGGGAGTATGAAAATTATAGTACAGTCATGATTTTCTTTTGACTTTAAAGAAAAGGATATGTCAAATCCAATATGTGTCCTACCAAAGGAAAAAATGCGCCGTTTCCTTAAGCAATATATCTGAAACTATGTTGGAGCGAAAAATTATTGAGTGGAGGGCTCCAATAATTGGTTCTTTCCAACCATTTTTCCCTGTACATCTAATATATATAGACGATCGTGACTGACTGACTGACGCTAATTCAAACCATGTTCTAGAAGGGTTAGAAATCTGAAACTTGGTACACATGTACCTTTTAGGATGTAGAGTTCAGAAAAAAATCCGACTTTGGAGGTACATGCCCACACATTTTGGGGGGAAAGGTTTTCCTGAAATATATTTTGTGACAGATGAGGATGGCATTCAGAGTATCTACTAGATGTACAGGGAAAAATGGTTGGAAAGAACCAATTATTGGAGCCCTCCACTCAATAATTTTTCGCTCCAACATAGTTTCAGATATATTGCTTAAGGAAACGGCGCATTTTTTCCTTTGGTAGGACACATATTGGATTTGACATATCCTTTTCTTTAAAGTCAAAAGAAAATCATGACTGTACTATAATTTTCATACTCCCTTACTTGAAATGTAACCATATATCACACAATTTCGGAGAAGAATTATTTCTCTCACCAGATTTCATTTGAGGGCCACGATACAATCTTCAATGATTTTGCTATTTCCTCATCCGATCCAGCTCTGGAACAATCCACTTGCACTTTGCCATCGTGATAATCATGGTTAAAATCAGTGTAACAGTTGCAATACAATATGTCCCGGGCGGGACATGCCTGCTTAGATTCACCGATTACCAAGGAGAGAAGAGGTAGGAAGAAGAAGGTATTTGGTGGCATCATCATTCTGAAACCTACCATAGAAGGCAACACGCAATTCACAATAGTGAGAATCTCTCTTTCATGAATTCAAGCCAGGATGAAGAAGAAACTTGTTAGAACCGATGCCTTTTTTATGATTCTATGTAACCTAATAAAAGTCTAAATGGGTACGCCTTGTATTAGACTTCTCCGTTTTGGCAAGCCTGTCTCTTGTGGCAGGCAAACGAACCTCCAAAAACTGCGAAGGTCAGTGACACAAATGAAATGAAGGGTTTCATTGCTAAAAATTACCCCTCTCTTGCAAGAATTTCGAATGCATCTTAAACTAATTGTTATCCGTTCGGTAGCTGTTGTGGAAATGCATGCAGTACTCATGCAGCTTATACAAAAAATTATTGTACTCAAATTGTGGTGGGAAGATGGAACTCTTGAGTCAAAACGTTGAAAAAGCTTAACAAGAAGGAAAAAATGTATCATGGATTATTTCAGACACCGAAACTTGTACCCAACTTAATTTCTTCCCATTTATTCAGCGGACTTGATTTGATAGATATAGCTGTTGCGGTACTTATTAAGCTAAAACGAACTTATAGTTTATTCGAATCACTTATTTTTCACAGAGGTGCACATTGGTCCTCTGGTCATATGGAGTCTCATTGTGGCACAGAACACTGAAGGGACATCCTGGAAACTCGAGGCACCATCTCGAAGGATGCCGATATACGACATCCTGAAATGTGATCTCAGGAGGAGGAAGTGAGCGCAAGCTGAAGTCCTTTAGTAGAAAACTCATTACATTACTGCTGCTGTTAGAAGTCATGCAACATCAAGGGAATTGATGAATAACACTCTGAATTAAAGAAATACCGTTTTCAGGCATTTAAAAAGCGAGAAAATGTGACCAGTGAAATGTAAATAGAATGAAATGTGTTCTCCTTGACCGTTATTTGCAATATACTTTAAATAAATATTTTCGAGCTCTACTAATTGTTCTTCCATTTATTGGCAACAAATACGTCATGGCTCCATGGAAGGAACTGTTCATTTCTTTTAAAAGTCATTTTCATGAGAATTCCCGAGTCCAGCAGATTTAAAAGAGCGACATGCACACGGCCCTACGGACATTTCAGGAGAATTTCATATCCCGATCACAAAAGACTGACACATGGAAAATAATTTACCATCTATGGCCGATATGATAATGATGCATGAAAACCATGATGAGATATTGCAGTATAACTCTTAGTTGAAAAGTAAATTCCTTATATATTAATGGGCTAAAAATAACAGTAAGAAAGGTTAAGGACGACTTGATGAAAAAAGAGATGAGTGCTGAGGGCAGAGCTTAACATCTACAAGCTTCATTCAATGGGAGGGGACAGTAGCCTGATGCTATCGGAGGCATATCCAATTTGAGACCAGCTCTGAAACGTATGCCTATCAACATTAATAGGAGGGACAAATGACATAGGCCATTCCCAATCATCAACCTTACAATTGACGGTGTATATGGAAGTAAACCCTGGTTATCTCTAGGTCACCTCTTCTTGTTCACATTTAGTCTTGCAAGATCATGCCACCTGGATTCGCCTTAACTTCTTGCAAGAGTGGACATGAAAACTTTAGGAGGCACGACCCTGAACATGAAGTGAAGAAGCATGCACGAACCAGACGGTGGCCAATAGTGATACAATATGAACCTCTTCACGACAGTATGAAGGACTCTCGACCGACCGATGCGGACGCCGGACCTCGTCACCCTCGTCGTCTTACTTCCGATACATTATCTCCATGCCTTCCGCTATTACCCTTCAGCTTACGTACTAATACATCGATTATAATGGCTGACTTTTTATTGGGAATGGGGCTGCACACAAGGAAGGTATTCTAATGTAAAAATAGCGTGTAGAGGTGAAACAACGATCTTATATATCAATAATTTGCAGGAATTATTAATGGTATTTCAAAAACAAAAAACTCAGTGAAATATAGGTGATCCTCAAATTTTACCTAAGTGCAAAATACAAAACTGCAAAATTAAGTACAGAACAGCTATTTATTTTATGTTGTTTACCTCAAGTAGGCATTTGCGTCAAATGATAGGATGTACGACGATATCACAATGATGAATGCATAAACCATGGAATTGTTTGAATTTTGGAATGTGCGGATGCCGAAGGCACGTTTTAATTTCATTCACATCAATGGTCGAGCACCAAAGTTGAAATTATTTAGTTTATACACCCGAATGGCCATCAAACACGGACTCACAACCTTCGGCCAGCGGACTGGATGTTGTACATCCCTGTTTAACGAGGTCAATGGGGTTTCCTTTTTCTATCTCTAGTAATTTGTAAATTTCTATCGAGTTTTGGACAGGGGGGCACCACATGCTGGGTTCTGCTTTGTGATTGAGTGATTTTCTCTTCAGAATTTCCACAATTTGATTTCCCTCCTCTCCTTCATCAGCTGGCAGCAGACCTTTACAGCCACATGCCGTTCAAATGATGTCCTTTGTCCACAGCACATGCATATCACCAGCTCGAAACGTTAATTCCTCCACGCAGGGGCAGTAGAAATTCGTCAAGGTGAGCCTCCCTTCTTCCTTCGCTGCTCCTCACGAATTCATTCAATAGGGTTCAGCTCAGAAACAATCCCCTCGATGGTAGAAATTGCAACAGCCCTAGATAAAGAAAATATGAAGAAAAGGTCACTTGGCAACCGTTCCCAAGGTAGCGAACCTGTCCCTCGAAACGCATAAAAATGTGTTTCATCTGTTCGGAAAAAGTGCAAATTTTACTCCACAAGTTTAAGCAACGCCGATACACACAATTAGATGAAACCTAAGTTCAATATTTTGAAATCCAGTGTATTCATTGACACCTTTAGTATTCTGGAAGTTTCAGCGGAGACCTCTGAATCCTCAGGTTGTTAGAGACGACAAAGTGGCATAATTAACTACATTCAGAACAAGGAGATGTGCCACGAAATGTCGGCAGTGATTTGCCAGGTTTTCTCATTCCTGGTGATTCCCTGCAACCATCCAACCATCAATGCAAAGTCAACTTTGGTGATTGGGATCTGCGCAATTTTTTATTGCTTATTTTTTACAATGAAAAAATTCAGCTAGGACTTGATGCGTCCTCTCTCCTACTTGTTAGACTTTTTGTGACCATACCCGTTTCCACTCCGGTAGACATATTCATTTCATACCTCTTCTCCGAAGGAAATAGTTTTTTCGCAGTATTTCGTTGTTTAGATCTCAATGGATGGTATTTTGATAGGGAAACGAATCTCCCAAAAGACGGGATTCAAGACAAGCTTCATATTACGTTCTGAAGAACAAATACATTGAATTTTTGGAAATTCCCTTCCGAAATACATGGAGAGATTGATATTCTTTACATGAGTGATTCATCTCTGCAAAAGTGCAGCGCTTGCTATGTCAGATGTTAACTTGCATACTGATTCCGATGTTGCTGGTAATATATCTGGCCAAAAAGAAGCCCATAATTGCTCTTATCAGTTTAATCGGAAAACTGATTCTGAAAAGCAATTCTACAAATAAACCGATATGAAAGGCCTCCTTTTAACATCAGTTTGTAGTCTAGAGATCAAATTTAACTCAGGAACTCGGTATTATCAAGCTTGCACCGATAAGAATAAAGTGTAGGTAGAGGGAAAGCTCTCAAAAAAATCTGAAGCGAAAGGCCTTCCAAGTTTAAACGTAGTTGGCGTTTTCCGAACAATGGTGCATTTGGCTTTATGATGAACGAAGGAAGTAGGGAGACCTAGAAAAAAACGGAAATCTTTGGAGGAAATCCCGCTAAGGATGTGTGATAAGAATTTCCGCTCATTGAAAATGGACGAGTTCAGCAAGAGGCTAGCATGCAGGATCCTCCTCGCGGGATATTCCATAATAATCCGGTTAGAATACCAAATTTGGGGGAGCAATAATACACCGTGGAATAGTCGTACTCCACCTCTTCGGGTTGATCCTGCCTAAGATCCATGTACAGAGTCATTATATAGTCACCACCCTCTAATAATTAGTTATACCCTTTCAATGAACGGTAGGATTTAGCTGATATTTAACGGAGGTTCATGACCCTAGGAGGTTTTTTCCTATACCACAAGATGGCGCTGAATTTCGATAGAAGGTACTGTAGTCGTCCGCAGTGCCCCTGTCTGCGTGCCACTACACTTTTCGTGTAGGAAAAATAATCATTATAGGCCCATGAGCCTCTCTGCCAAGTACCAGCTGCATCCATGAGCCCATTAAAAAGATATGGTCAAACAAATTTGGATGGTGGCTTGTTTGACATATTTTGGTCATAACTTTTGAAGGAGTGGTGTGATCGCATATTTGAATGACAACTGAAAAGGAGCACGGCTCAACTCTATGCGTTGCTGCACGGACAGCTTCACCATGTTGCATGTAGTAGTACGAATGCTAGGCATATTCCACTTTTTGTAGTCGATGTATATTCCTCATTTCCTGCCCTTGCTTGAGCAAAATGGCCCCTGGTCGCCGTGGACAGTCATGTGAAGGGCAAGGAAACGATTAATTACCAGGCCCTGAAAATCCTGTTAAACACTGATTTTCTCAAATGAAGTCAGAAGTGTTATTCTTTAAGTTCTCATGCACACGGCTGGCAAGATTTGAAGGATTGCTGTCCAAGATGCACAGGACGAAGGTTTTTTCTCGTGGATTCACAGCGATTGAAGGTAAATCAAGAGTAGTTCCTGTAGTTATTGGAGAATAATTTATCTCAATGCAGACATTTGGACCTAAATCATGACAACATTTTCATGCAATATAGCACTCTTTCACATCGTGCCAAACGTGTGTAGGAGTACTCAAATAATAACACTCGTGACTTCATTTGAGAAAATCAGCAGGCTCCAATTCTCCAGACATAAATCCCTTCGACTACAGCACAAGGGACGAATTGAACGAGACAGTTTATGCTGAATGGAACGCCCCCTTTACATTACTTGCTGAATTGACGGCTTGAATTGAGGAATTGTGGCATCTTGTCTGACGCCACAAGGAGAAAGTCAATCAACCATGGAGGTCCCGATCAAACATCTCATCATTGAGGTCTGACACATCTTTACACCCTCGCCCTTTTGATATCGCGCGGGAGAAAAACGGTTACTCTGGAATTTAAGAACCAATTTCATTCAAATTTGTGGTGAGATTACCAGCAGACATTGAGTGTAAAGCGCCGCACATTTCCTGTGGTCTGCATCTGGTATTCCGTTTGCAGGCACGTTAAGTTCGGAACTTCTTTCGGGCCACCCAGTATATGCGGTTGTATGGATCAACTGTAGCTCTCCAATATCAATGTTACTTCTATGGATTCTGGTAAAGTCAAAAGAGTAAATGCTACTCCAAGTTTCAGAATTGTCACTCCTCACGATTTCCTTCACTTCTTACAGCATAATCCGACTTCCAATTACAGAAAGTAAAGATAGAGGTTCACCGTATTCAATTTCTCTCCCTCATGCAATATACACTCAGCGGACATTGAAATATGACCTCCTGCCTAATATCACCTCGTTCAAAAACCGTCAAATTCAGGCCTTTTCCCATGCTGTTCACCTGTAACTATTTATGCTTGCTATCACGCCTCAACTACTGTCTTAGAAAAGATGCGATACATTTTTCTCCAAAAATATAGTAAAATCGCTAAATCCAGTTTCACTCCCCTTTCAAGCTGGAAAAGGAGTGAATTAATTCCATCACCAAGGAGCAAAATTGCTTTCCTCCTCGGTGAGTAAAAATTCTCCCCTCAGAAGGAGGTAGGGATGCCATGCAAATACGCAAACCCTCTTATAGACTATGGGCCGCTTTCGCTCTCGATTTTGTCAGTACAGGCGTAGACGTACATCTGACTGTACTGATTACATTACATGTCAGAGGATATAACACCTCTTACGGTTCCATGCATTGCCTGCGGTACCAGTTCTTCATTTCCTCGTTCTCTCATCAAGTTAAGGAAATAGTAGAATTGAGTTCACGAACGCCCATATGTATTCTTGATCTTCTCTGCAGATGAAACCTTTGGGAATTTCAAAAGTGTTGTCATAAGGAATATGGGCTTGTTTATCGCCTGGGCTCCATGAATCGGTCTTGAATATATGGATAACAAAGATGATGTTTGCGTGTTTATTAAATCATATAATGAGACTAGGAGAGACATATGACGAGGCACTAAACAATCTTTTATCGAAGACAATGGATGTGTTGGACTGCATGAGATAGCTAATTATGCGACCATATTAACGGGGACTGCTGAGACAATTCACCACCCCAGCCTCTGAACGAAGAAGATTTGGGAATGATGGGCGCCCGCACGTTCGCAGGTGGAACAGAAACATGGAATTTTGTAGTGGGAGCATCACTGCAGTTGAAAATACAGATTCAGAGCATTCTGCTTAATTTATTACTGTTGATGGAAACTGGAAACAGCGTTTTAGACCAGAGAATTAGTTAGGAAGCAAACGCCCACGAGTGGAAGCGATTCACGATCAGTTACTCCCGGATGGGAGAATATGATGTGCAAGGAGTTTCATCGCTTTTTTCATGTCTAGAATGCCTAATAATTCCCGTTCCAGCTTCAAAAGGGCTACTGATTGCAGGGCGATTCTAGGTTACAAAAATATTCTGAGAAGTTGAAAAGACTACCGGGGAGAGATGAGGAAAGTCTGCCTGAGGAGGGCTAAAGTTTCTGCCTAGCAATGGCCCAAGTGAAAGGTCAGAAGTAGCATCCAAGCAAATGAAGCAATGCGCGAACTGTAGTATTTTCCAAATAGGAATAGAGCCACTTGGGTTGAAGTCGCCGTATATCTTAAGCCGGATGTTCGAAGTTATGATTCACTTTGTATAATGGTTACCAGTTGGGTGGGCGGATGAAATCCAAACAGTTGATGCTGGAAACAATCCGTAACTTTACCCCTCGAATACCTAACCCTTGTTATTCCCGTCACATACTGTACACTTAAAATTACTTAAAATTTATTTGAAAACTCCAGAAAACGGTTTCTTGAGGTACGCTGAAGGCAATTAGATTTCTGTATTCGGCAGAGAAAACCCATTCGCTAGTGGATAGCTAAGTACTAACGAGAAATGATAGGCATGGCAACGTAGATATGAGCAAATATGTGGGATTTTACTTGGTGACTGAAACATATAAGGAATGAGGAAAATGAGCGTGATTTGCATCATAGAGGATTGACGTTATTCAGAATATTGAAATGTTTATCTCTTTTGGTGCCCTGTTGAGCAAGGATGAAACTCACCGTAAGTCATATTTTCTGTACAGGCTCCGAGGAAATTCACCAAATTCAGGTGTTTCCCAAGGTGACTCATGATCTTCAGCTCCATCACAGGCCTCTTGAAATGAGCGAGGTCAGTGTGAGGCTTGCTCTTCATAACAACAACTGGTGTTTCGGGCTTGGATGGCCGAATCCCTTGCGCCACGGCCTTCATGATAACTGCCAAGTGCCATGGTGATGACAGTGAATGCGATGTGACAGGTCATTCCACTGGGGAAAAAAAAATTGCTGTCATTCCCGTTCACGCAACTGACAATACCTTCAGACCCATACCGTGCAGAACAAGAATTAGAGTATTATACAGGGAGGTTTTACCAGTGCCGCCAGGGCCATCGATAAAGAAGCAGCGTTGCGCACCTCCTGGCTGGACTGCCAGCAATATTTGGTTAGTCGCTTCGCGCTGACGTTCATTCAGCATCGCCATCATCTCATTGCCGAGGTTCCCCTCTTCAATCAGCTTGTATGTCACTGCGCGAAGAAAGTTCTCAGTATCCGGAGGCACAAGCAGGACCTTCTCGGCGCAGGAGGTCCCACCGGCATGTAGCATTTTTTATATTTCACTCAGCGCCAACGCATTCGTCACCTCTTCAGGTTCACCACCGCAGACAAAGTCCTCAGTCATATCTGAGTGGTAGTCGTTCCAACAGCGCAATGGATCGGAGGGGATACAGTGAATGAGGATCATACCAACCCGCGCAGTGCCCTGGGCATCATGTACAGTGCACCGTCAGGGATACTGTACATCGGTTCCATTCCCTCATCCTCGATGAATCCCAACTCGCGCGCTGCATCGCGAAATGTTGGAAAAACTACTCCACTTAGGCCAGTAGCACCAGTAGACGAAGATGGTATAACTCAACATTTCTTGGAGATACCGACACGATACGTCCTTTTGCTTTATCGCTACCCTGAACGCGCTCGTTCCTCGAATTGGTAGCGTTCAATGTGTAGTGATTGGGCATGTCTTGATAATTGATTGCGGGGGCACGTTCGTTTTGTGCATTCAGAGAAAACCAAGAAGTCAGGGTTGTGTTTCAAGCACTTCCCCGACGCAATGCCTCTCCTCCCGTCCTTCCTCAAAAACGACGGGTTGACCACCTGGCAAGTGAACCGCCAGGGCGACTAAATTATGTGATGAGCCGTGCATTGAATTTTCGAGGATTTTGCGCCACATTGCCTCCGGAGCGCTGAGGTAACGAGGGTCGAGAAAATTACGGATGTCATCGTGTGTCACGACGCGCTGACCGTTGTTCTCGTTGACCACTTCACCAATCTCAATGCGGGCGCAGTCGTGCCCATTGTGCATATACTTGAAAATGTATTTCACACCGCCTACCGTCAATCATATCTCGAAGTTGATGTGAGTTTTGTACTTTTTTACTCAGATAGGCATTGTACGGCACATCAAATTATTATCCACTGAAACTTCGCGACCAATAATATTTTCGATTGAGTTGTCACGACGCCTATACTGAGGATAGTAGATATGGTAGCATCGGTTTCATCTCCGACCTTTTTCTGGAATTGCTCACTGCATTTGCCGCTTTCCATGCATGGTGAATTTGGTTTGAGATACCCGCACGGACCGTGGATGTTGTTTCTCGGGATGATGCCATACAGTTCCTGATCGACATCGGGGGCCGGGAATTCTGCGCTCAGGACTTGATCGATATCATTACCATTTCTGAATTTGTCTGCATCGCGCAAAATCCACATAATGTAGATATGGCAATCCGCATTTTTGAAATTCAATGCCATGGACGTAGTCCAACACCTTGCCGAAATTCTGTTCTGCACCATATTTTTCAGAAACTCCTGCACCTTCAACTCAAATACCTTTGCAACAATGTCTGGCGCGATGAAGCATCAAGGTTCCCACCTAATTCAGAGCCGATTTCGACCCATTTCGAATTACAGGGGAAAGTGTTGAGCATATCCGGACGGCCGTGTCTGCGCACAATTGTTATTGTACTTTTTTTGCATGTTACGCGAGATACCAATGAATGACGAAGGGAGATTGAAGACGTTTCCAACGCGCGCGTGTTGCTCAAGAGCGACATTGGCAATGCGATCGGCCAGGCCCTGATAGCACTCAATCCAAAGCTGTTTTTTTTATATTGTTTGATGAACTCCAATCGATTGAATTCAGCTATGACATACCTGTGCACACAGTACCCGCAGTAGCGTTTCGGCCATGTACTGATTTAGTACTGATTTCAGTAAAAATGTTAATTTTTAGGTAAAATCTCTCAATTAAAATTTTGCAAACGGCGCATTTTCCGGAATCCTTCATGATCCACTGAAAGATATATATGAAAAAGTTAAGCCTTCGAACAATCGGAGTAACTATTTCGATGAGAATATCAGTTCGTTCTCTCTCAGCACCCATTTTGACAGGCACAAGCTGTTAGTAGGTTATATTTCGAAAATAAGTTAAGGAATGAATCTCTAACCTAGACAATGGAGCGGCGGTATATGTAGGCATACAGTATGCCCTTAGGGCGTATTTATACAAGGGGATGTTTTTAAATAATTTATTTCACTCAGCCAAAGCAAAAACGTAGAAAGTTGAAAATAGACATTAAGTGACTATTGAAGAGCTGTTTTCCAGGGAAATTTCAATTTTCTGATGTATGCCCTGGGGACACATTTTTCATGGACATACCTACAGTATATAAACGATCGTGACTGACTGACTGACGCTAATTCTAACCATGTTCTATAAGGGTTAGAAATCTGAAACTTGGTACACATGTACCTGTTGGGATGCAGAGTTCAGAAAAAATCCGACTTTGGAGGTATGTGTCCTGGGGGTACACATTTTGGGGGAAATGTTTTTCAAAAATATATCTTGTGACAGATGAGGATGGCATTCAGACAGTCAGCAGGATGTGCTGGGTTTGGTGGTGTAGTAGTAGTAACTGAATGGCAATCGGAAAGTCCGGGTTCAATTCCCGCCCTCCTTGGTGTTCTCTTGGCTTTTTTTCCCATCCATGTCCCGTTACTCATTCCCCCTCCATAACATTATTTTTGCTAGAGTAAAACGGAGATACATGGAAAGCGCAAACCTGGCATGTTTGGGTCTACCGAAAATTCAGGAAAATTAAAAATAACAGATCTATGTCCTGGGTGCATATTTTTGGGGGCCGGCGTTTTCATGTAATTTTTTTTTGTCCTGGTGTATTGAGCTAGTGTGGAAAGATGAAACTTGGTACATAGCTATCTATTGGGATGCTGCGTCCAAAAAAATTCAGACTTTGAAGTAAATGCCCTGGGGGGACAAATTTCAAAAGGAGATGTTTTCAAATAATTTTAATTCATAAGTTAAATTGTTGAACATGGAAAGCTGAAACTTTGCATGAATGTGACTATTGAGACAAGGAGTTAAAGGAAAATATTAAGTCTTGATAAATCCCTCGGCAATTTTTTCGAGGGGCGATGTTTAAAAGGAAAAATGTCGCGAATTGGACAGTAATGGAGAGGTGAAACTTGGGACACATACAAGTGACACGATATTATTGAGTTGAGGGAGTATTCAGCTTTCATGGTGCATCCCCTCAGGGCATAGCTTTTGGGTCGGTCGCTTTTTCAAGCATGTTTGTCCACCAGGGGAAAATGCAAACGTATTTGGTTGAAACTTTGTGCGTATGTATTGCTCTGAGGCTTGATTTCGGTATAAAAAAGGGGTAATTTTCGGTTAAAACACCTCAGGGCACATATTTTGCAAAAGGCGTATTTTCCAAAATTTTCTGATTCAGCAAAACAGAGGACGCTAGAAAGTGTAAACTTAGCAAAGAAGTACCTGATGGAAAGCTACCTAAAGAAAAAAATATACTTTTATAATGAGGAGACTATCTTGAGTAGCTGATTGGCTGACAAAAGTTGTCATACGCATGCTAAGTTCAGGAGAAATTCCACTTTTACATGCTATATTGACACACCTTTTTGGGGAACATATTCTCAAATAGTTTTCTTTGCTTCAATGAAACCGATACACATGGAATGCTGAAACTCCGCCCGCAAATAGGTGAAACGTATGAGGCTGAAACTGGGTGACATGCAGTTCCCTGAATCTACAATTCAGAAGAAAAAGAAAAAGTTCCGTTACAACTCATTATAGCACTTTTTTTTAAGTCCTATTTTCCTGAAATTTTCTTTACCCAATGAAACAGATACAGAAAATTTAAACTCTCCTGAAAAGTACCTGTTTGATGCCTGAGTACAAGAAAAATCCAACTTTTGAAATTTGTCCCTTTTCCATTTAATATATATAGACGATCGTGACTGACTGACTGACTGAAACTTGGTACACATGTACCTTTTGGGGTGCAGAGTTNTGAAATTTGTCCCTTTTCCATTTAATATATATAGACGATCGTGACTGACTGACTGACTGAAACTTGGTACACATGTACCTTTTGGGGTGCAGAGTTCAGAAAAAATCCGACTTTGGAGGTATATGCCATGGGTGTACACATTTTAGGGGGAGAAGTTTTTTTTTAAAATATATATCGTGATGGATAAGGATGTCATCGAAAGAAGTCATCGTATGTCAACGTTTCGGTGGTGTAGTGATAGCACATCGGATCGATAATCGTAAGGCCAGGGATCAATTCCCGAACCATTCCATGCCGTTTTTTTTTTCTCTTGCCTTCCATGTCCCATGGCTTCAATAAAACGGAGAGACATGGAAAGCTGAACGTTCCTACTGACCTGATGAGTTCAGGAGAAATGCAAAATTTTAGATCCATGCCCTGGGGGCATATTTTTGGGGCCGATGTTTTCAAGTATTTTTTTTTTGTCCTCTAGTGTGGAAAGATGAAACTTGGTACGTAATTACCTACCGGGATGGTGTGTGCAGAAAAATTCAGACTTTGCAATGAAATGGCCTGGGTATGAATTTCAAAGGGAAAATGTTTTCACATAATTTTTTTCCATTAGATAAACTGGTGGACATGGACAGCTGGAACTTTGCATGAATGTGACTACCAAGATAAGGAGTTAAAGAAAAATGTTAAGTCTTGATACATCCCCGGGGGAAAACTTCTCGAGGGGCGATGTTAAAAAAAAAGAAATTGTCGTGGCGAATTGGACAGAAATGGAAAGGTGAAACTTGGCAAACGTATAAGTGACGTGATATTATTGAGTTGAGGGAGTATTCAGCATTCATGGTGCATTCCCTCCGGGCATAGCTTTTGGGTGGGTCGGTATTTTCAAACAAGATTTTTCACCAGCGAAATGGGCAAACGTATAACATTGACACTTGGTGGGCATGTAGTTCACTAAGGTTTGATTTCGGTAAAAATGGTACTTTTCGGTTAAAACGCCCGAGGGCAGATATTTTCTAAATTTTCATAAATTTTCTGATCCAGCAAAACGGTGTGTGGTAGAAAGTTTAAACTTGGCAAAGAAGTACCTGATGAATAGCTGAGTAAAGAAACAATTCTACTTTCATCTAATATACTGGTATATAGACGATCGTGACTGACTGACGCTAATTTTATCGGAATTTTACGGAATCAATATTTACTTGATGTTCAGATTCTGGCATCTTAGTAGCAAGCCATGCACTCAGCACAGAAAATGTAGGCCGATCATTTGGATCGGCATACCAGCACTTCCTCATGATTTGATAGCTGTAAAGGAAGCACGCATGAAGTGGTCATTAAAAAGAAGCTCATATTTCCTTTGTTTTGCGAGTTAGGATATTAGTGGTCTCACATCGGTTCACTGGCGTAATCAGGAGCCTCCATGCGATAGCCGGCTTGCAGACGCTGGATGAGTTCTCCAAACTTCATGCCTTGATATGGAGTCTTTCCAAGACTGAAAATCTCCCAGAGCGTAATTCGTATGCCCAAACGTCTGATTTGCTAGTATAAACCTTCTCATGGATGAGTGATTCCAACGCCATCCATTTGTAAGGTACTGGACCCTGGAAGAATCAGGTACAGGGACAATGTTAATATTTCATCAAATGATGTAACGAGGAAATGTCCATGTGAGGAACTCACATCTCCTTTCTTGACATACTGATTGTTTATTTGGATATCCCTGGCAAAGCCAAAGTCTGAAATCTTCACGACGTTCTCTTCTGCCAGGAGAATGTTTCTGGTCGCCAAATTTCGATGGACGATCTACAATATCATGACATATTTCTTACCTTTCATCTAATTTCTATTTCAAGGTCTCTTTTACAAGTGCGTCTTTTGTTGTTTTGTGTTGTCTTTTGTTGTTTTCCATTCTGAGCTTCAGGATTTATTTATAGTTTTCGAATTGCAGCGAAGCTTGGTGATTGTGAGCACGAGGCCATGATACAATAGCACTCCCGTTCGAGAACAATAAAAAAATATTTTGGTAATTTTTTTTTCCGGAAAGGCTTCGCTTGCAATATGCCGGAGATAGGGTCAAGAGGGAATTAGTTTTGATGGGAAAAAGTGTATTGTTCAGTATTTCCGCTTTTACTTTAGTTGGAAAACCTACGTAATATTCTGTGATCCGATTAGTGGTATTGGTTCAGCCATTTTCTCCAGTGCAGAAATGTCTTGAATAATCAAGCTTTAGAAATACCACACCTTCCTTGAACTCAAGTACTCCATGCCGTAAGATATCTGGTAGGCCCAGGATACCAGATCGCCCCGAGTGAAGGACACAGGGAGAATAATCCCTTTTGAGATCACCCCTTTTTTCATTTTTTTTGTTTCCAATCCTTGTCCATGTGCTCTTCCTGAAATAAAATGTCATTTTAATGTTATTTAAATATGGTCTAATTCAATTTAATGTGTGCCATTACGTGATGAATCGTATGAATGGGCAAGCGTCAATTCAATTTGCGAAAGAATTTAATTTGCGGAATTTATAACAATTATAAATAGAGAAATCTCCAAATTTGTTTAATCTAGTGCAGAAAATAATACGGTCAGGATTTCCCATTAATAAAGTTCATCAGTCAACCAGCCTTTAATTTCAGGTTTAAAACGGTAGAATCAGGAGCACAATGATCTGGGATGGATGGAAAGAAAAAGTTATGAAACAAAAGAAATCATGAACATTGTCTGAAACGTAAGAAAATAATTTGAGAATTGGAGATGAAAGTGGTTAACAATGTCATGCAAAGGCTTCTGAAATTCTGTCGTCAAAGGCAAGCAAGTCTAACTGATTCTTTGTTGATTCAAATTGAGCCGTGAGTATCATGTGAACTAGAACAAAATCAGATTCTCTTCTTTCTTTAATTAGATGTACGTGGTATATTGTGGCAAGCTGGAAAAAATTGAGGTGAACATTCTCTTTTTTTTTATTTACCCAACAGGGGCAACTCTCGAATCATAAAATTCCAGATACCTGGAAGCAGGCAGACGTCAGTTTGAAGACACTGCATCCCAATCCAGGATTTATTACCAGTGTGATGATGAATTTCCTTCTTAAAGTACGGTCGATATTTTCTCAAAAAACGCTCCAGATTCCCATGCTGACAGTATTCCATGATGACCATCAGATCACCTGCGTGAAAAGTCACCATGTGTTTTTGAGGGGACAAATAATTACAAGGTGATTCATTTCGGTTCTTTCGGCTTTTTTCCCTTTGAGCCAATGCCAAAGTTTCAAGAAAGATAACATATTCACTTATAGCTACTCGTTAGGTAAATGTGAAGCAAAGGAATACTCAAAATGTTCACTACGTGCTTTCATTAGAACGACGCCGCCATTCGAGGACTGCAGCACACAGAGTCCCTTGAGGAATCTCCTTCCTAGTTTGAACAAGGAGCAGTTTTAGAAACCCAACTATGGTGTGTGGGCGAGGGCAGATCTAGGCCCCCAAGAGTGACCACAAGGAGTAGTCCAAGGGATTGAGATCTGGAAATGATGGGGGTAAATTAGTTCAAGTGATGAAATCCAGCTTGTTGTGCCCCGAATATTGCTTAGTCACTTTTGCAGAGTGGGCTGAAGTATTATCTTGAGGAAAGTTTTAGTATAGGGTTCTTCAACAAGTTTCGACTGCAGTGCTTCACCACGGATTCCAAAATCAACTAGCGACACCGATATCTGTTCAATTTGGCTCTTTCTAGCACAAAAATGAGGTTGTGCGGTCATTTGCAGAAACCCCTGCCCAATCCGTGTCACCAGGTTTCTGCCACCCAGAAAAGATTCCCCCTCTCAGATGGTATCTCCGTTAAGCTGGTAGTTAGCAGGTGTATGTTCTGGGCGTTGAAAACCTGCTTTCTCGTAAAGATCTCATTCATGAAGGGGATAAGCCTATCATCGTGGTCATGAAACCGATCCAACAGTCTTTCGTTTCGATCGAGTCTTACGCTTCGGGTTGCTGGTGCCAGTCCGTGAGGGCTCGACTCTTTGTAGGCATGCATGCAAAGGTCTTTTGTGACTATCAGCCACTCTGATTCCTGATTAATCTTAACCACAGCAGCCAACTTCCTGATTGATCAATTTTTAATTCGGCCTCACACGACTCATCACCTTTTTCAGCAGTGGCACCCGAACAGTGTGAGGATGGGCGCTTTTCGTCAGTCGTCTGTACTCCAAGTCTCTACAAAACGTTTGACAGTCTGACTGAGATTCCTCCACGATAACTATTTGATTCAAGCATCTTCAAGACGATAGCATGAGAGAGGCCCTCGTAAGGAATGCGACAATCCCACATCATCGTTCCGTGAATGTTAATGCCATAAGTCCTTTAGCAAAACCTAGCTAGAGAGGCAAGAACTCATAATAATCAAGTAATTTACTGTATATGAGTTAGCGTAAGCAGCGCGTGCTACAATCCCACATCATCGTTCCGTGAATGTTAATGCCATAAGTCCTTTAGCAAAACCTAGCTAGAGAGGCAAGAACTCATAATAATCAAGTAATTTACTGTATATGAGTTAGCGTAAGCAGCGCGTAATTGAGGGCAACTTACGTTCACAAATAGTGATAGAGCATATTTGTCACACTGTAATTCTGGACGTTATTCAGGAAACCGACATGTGAATTTTTTGTTGCATTGTTTAATAAATAGAAAAGAAACTCACCATTAGCCATATTTTCTGAACAGGCACCAAGAAAATTAACCACGTTCAGGTGTTTGCCAAGGTGACTCATGATCTTCATTTCCATCATAAGCTCCTTGAAATTCACGACGTCAGAGTGAGGCTTGTTTTTCTTCACAGCAACTGTTGTTTCGGGTTCTGAGGGCTTAATGCCTCGAGCCACGGCCTTGATGACAATCCTGAATACCCCCTGGCCAAGCACCTCCCCTATTACGATTTTAACAGCATTTGAAATGGTTACATGTCAAGAGGATTCTATTCGAGAATGGGGTCATACCTAGTCGTAGCCTTTCTGCTGGGAATTCCCAGTGGTCGTCATATGGCAGAAGATCTGCTTGTTNTGTGCGGGACTATTCCAGGGAAAGGGAGAAGGCCACTTTTGTGTACTGTGAGAAAGCGAGACTTACGTCTCCATCTCGTGGCAAGGAAGACAACTTTACAATTCTCTGAAATTTCTAAGTCCATGTTGTATCAGAATGTTGTCGCTACGTTGTCTATGTCAAGAGTGTCAACATTCTCTCAATGTTGATAGCTAATGTTGCAATGACATTCGTAGAAGTGTCGCAGCAACATTCCAAGTGAAAACATTGAAGCAATGTTTTCTCAATGTTGAACAGCAACTTGCAACATAGAGCAACATAGGCAACATTTCGAAAACGTTTCATCAATATACTGTGTTACTTGGGTCTTTGTAGGCATGCATGCAAAGGTCTTTTGTGACTATCAACCACTCTGATTCCTGATTAATCTTAACCACAGCAGCCAATTTCCTGATTGATCAATTTTTAATTCGGCCTCACACGACTCATCACCTTTTTCAGCAGTGGCACCCGAACAGTGTGAGGATGGGCGCTTTTCGTCAGTCGTCTGTACTCCAAGTCTCTACAAAACGTTTGACAGTCTGACTGAGATTCCTCCACGATAACTATTTGATTCAAGCATCTTCAAGACGATAGCATGAGAGTGGCCCTCGTAAGGAATGCTACAATCCCACATCATCGTTCCGTGAATGTTAATGCCATAAGTCCTTTAGCAAAACCTAGCTAGAGAGGCAAGAACTCATAATAATCAAGTAATTTACTGTATATGAGTTAGCGTAAGCAGCGCGCAATTGAGGGCAACTTACGTTCACAAATAGTGATAGAGCATATTTGTCACGCTGTCATTCTGGACGTTATTCAGGAAACCGACATGTGAATTTTTTGTTGCATTGTTTAATAAATAGCAAAGAAACTCACCATTAGCCATATTTTCTGAACAGGCACCAAGAAAATTCACCACGTTCAGGTGTTTGCCAAGGTGACTCATGATCTTCATTTCCATCATAAGCTCCTTGAAATTCACGACGTCAGAGTGAGGCTTGTTTTTCTTCACAGCAACTGTTGTTTCGGGTTCTGAGGGCCTAATGTCTCGAGCCACGGCCTTGATGACAATCCTGAATACCCCCTGGCCAAGCACCTCCCCTATTCGCTAAAATTGTCGTAAACTTTACCAATGTACAGTTCTCCTAAGATAAGCTCTTACCCCAGTATGGATCAGCATCGGAAAGACGACCCTTAAGGGTCACCAGCAGTATACCGTCTTCTAGACGAACAACACCGAGGCGCAATGTGGGATTGATGTTCATCAGGTTTCCTCTTCGAAATCTCTCTGTCTCTTTGTTTGGAAATGCAATTCTGTGAACCTGCAAGGTTTATGAGCACATGTTACCGCAAATTACATGGTAATGGAATTCCACCTAATTAAGATTGCTTGCTCTTTCCGTAATTTCCACTTGCTCTTTCCGTAATTGGTAGTAGGAAATCGAGACAATGGTGATAATCACGATTAGAATAACTATAAGGGAAATCGATGCGATGATGACTGCTTTGGCGAAGCTTGAATCTGGCCGACCTACTTCACCTGCCAAAATAAAGTGAGTGAAAATGACCTTCCCTCATGCATGACAAATAACAGTAAACACAGTGCAACAAGAAATACGTGCAGAAAAACTTAAACTAGGAGCGGTGCTGGAGCGACCTGGCAACGGAATAGCCCAAGTTTGTATTCTTGCAAGTTCCCATAGTACCCTAAATACTCAAGATAATAAATGTTTAAAGTCAATAATGTTCCCAGTACGGTATCAACATGCTGCCCGGTCGCCCTGGTCGCCCTCCTCAATTTGCTCCAAACAAGACCTTTGCTAGTGCTTGTAACATGTAGAGCTTGTACATTCCATGGAACAGGCACAAGGAGGACGCGTAACACGATTCTGACTCCTGTCAAAGCCGACTACTGTCGTGGTTCTCGCGTACGCAATCATGACTACCGTAATCAATTTTGTTAAGCTGACTTTACTACCATAGTGCTTTTCGCATACGCCCATTCTACTATGGAAGTTGAATCAGCGTACGAAAATGTTACTACGTCCATCCCAAAATGACTCCTCATGATTAATTACGTTTTTACATACAGGGTGTTTTATTTACGTGAATTCAACGAGGTTGTTCCAGTCTTCTAATTGCTATCACTTTGGAGACTGATTTCGATATTTTGCAAGGAGGGTGTTAGATACGCCTCCCAGCTTAGCGTACTCAGTCGTAAGCCCGGAGGAATAGACAGTTACCACTGTGGAATGAGAAGTAGGAGGTTATAGGAGCGAACGAATAGAAGAGATGTGTAAACAGGCCATTACTCCAAGTTGCTGCCGCGGGCTTCACTAAGTAATCAAGAAGTACCTGACCCCCATGAGGGGTACTGCCTCCATGCAGCGCTAGCTGAGCATCGATAGCAGTCGGTAGAGAGTTGTCTACTCTAAATAAGTGTGTTCTCTTAGTTACTTATCCACACTGATAACTATTTATGCCCTTTCTTTTGTGCTTTGATTACTGTACCGATAAGTATCGGACAGATCAAGTTAAGGTTTTAAAGAAGTGGTAATCTCCCACTCTGACCCTGGTGGCATGACTGGAAAGATAGTGTTACGAACCTTTGAAGTGTTACGAAGAGTTTACTTATGATGAAAGCAACTCTTTAATACTGTTTGTGAATGTTCAATTTACGTCCTGAGTGATGGTCAAGAAGCACATAATTCGAACTGTTTTTGATCGCTCTAAATTCCGTACATTTGAACAGTCAAGTAACCTTCCCAAAGACGTTAATTAACTTTTGCATCACTTGAAATGAAACGGTAATTGAACTTTCATTAAGCGTTCCAGTGCTACTTTGGAGAGGTCATAAGAGTTGACATCATTTTTATAGACTTTAAAGCTACCTCACTTTGATATCCTTCTCTGTACTAAATTGGCTTCACCTTAATTTTCTTATTGATAAGTATTCGTACTTCGCCACTTCTGTTTCGGTCGTAGAAAAGATCAATCGGTTTGGGTAGCGCCTATTACCTTTCTTCAATCCCTTCACGTAGCAGAATTCAAACCTCTTCGTATTCCTCTCTGAGAGCATCAATATTAACGAAATTAGGCATGTTTCTTCCTCTCTCAACACAGAAATGCTCCAGCCAAATTTGAAGCACCGTCTTCCCGAGATGTGTGGAACACCCCGAAAATTTCGTTCCTTTTCTTTCATCCCCCTCCTCCCCGAAAACCCCAACTCGTGGGGGGTTTTCGGAAGAAAGAGACCAGCCATGAGAATATTTTGACTTGTGAATGACGGAAAGTGGCTTTTTGTAGTTTCTGATGCGCCATTTCGCATTAAAAAAATGAAATTAACTGTCGTTCATTCATGCTTAGTGATGGCTCTGTTCCCTTCCAACAGTGTTGCCCTTATAGCACGGCCACAATACGGTGTAAGTTCTGACGAAGCTGGAAGCATAACCACAGACCTAGACGACAAAGGTTTACATACCCCGTAACAACGTGACCCAAGTACTCTACTAGGCTCTTAATTTGTATGCAACAATAGGCGAGGTAGCGCCTATTTCATTATGCATTTCATCTTTCCCTGAATAATTATCTTCTTAGGCCTAGTTGAGATGTTTGAGGAACACTAGAGAGGCCTAACGTTCCACGTCCTTACTGAAATTGTTCATGAAATTTGAAACGGGCATGCGATAAGCCTAGTAGCAAGTCCTCAACGAGATGTCGCGAAGACCATGAATTGATCTGCAAAGGCCTAATTGTTCACGTAAGTCGAGGATTAAGTTCCATTAAAAGAGAAAAAGCCTGACTTGAGGACAGTCTGTAGGGTAGGCTAAGGCGTAACGTTTGTGAGTTCCGTAAAGAACGTGGGGGAAGTGTTGAGATTTAGGTTGAGGTTGAAAAGAGAAAACCTTTGAAAAATGCTTTTCACTTTTTTTCATAGCACATTGCTATGATATTAAACCAGGAAAGGTTCATGATCATGACGGGCACAAATGCTTCATCACGTACCATGCATCAACTTGATCAATCCATCTACCTGATGCATTAGGCTTATGCATGCGTGCCAACACCTATCAAACACTCCAACNCACCGAAAATCAGCTGTGTGAAATCGTCGATGACTTCCCGCGCCGTCTGAAGGCTCGTAGAGACGCATAGGGTGGTCATTTTGAATCTGGGTAATTTTGTTATGTTGCTAAGACTATTGTGCTCCTTCAGTTGCTAACTTGTTGTTCAGGGGTAAATATTAAAAGAGCTGCTGCAAAAATGCTGATGGACAGGACTTTCTGGTCACCCTGTACATTGTCAAAACTTTTTTTCAGCTCCCTGGAAGAGAAACGGCGACTCCGCAAAAGAGGGCGAGTTTGTGATCTGGTTTGTGGAGTTGAAGTCCGTCACACAGCGCAACAAATTCGGAACAATTTACAACAAGAATCCGTTCGATAGATAAGACCTATTGTAGACCCGGCACTTTCCCGTTCCCGGACAAGTTCAGCATCAAATGGCGATGTTGAACGTCTAAAGAAAGTCTTCGAGCACAGCCCAAGATTATCGGTGCCCCGTACCAGTAGAGAATAGCAGATGCCTCCCTAATTCTTCTCTTTCTGCTAACTTCCTTTGTCCTTAAATGCTTCATCTATCGGTATGTTGAAACACAGACAAGAGGATCCTCACTGTAAACCGTTTTGAAGTTGCGCTACATCCGTGTGACTGACTTCAACTTAACAAACCACAACGAGCATTTGCCTTCTCTTGTGAAGTTGCCAAAGGTATTTAAAAATGTGAAATACAACTTGAAATATCAAGCTTTCTCTTGCTGCAAATCACATATACGTGCGTTCATTTGTTCATGATTTATTAATTATTAAAATTGTATGAATCTGGTATGGACAACTTCTCTATATATAAAAGTAAGTTTGTATGTGGATACCATACTCCTATGCATTTTAACTCAATTCAGTGAAACCTGTCAGGACACGAATGATTAATTTTTGCTGCAAATACATTCGATTTTGTTGTTGGGCTTTTAAACTCACAGCACAACTCGTCCTTGCGGCAGTTGCTCATGTTTGAGAGATTTTCTGTCTTTGGCATACAGAGAGACACTAATTTGTCGTTGACACACGTGTTGGGATATCGGCAACATGTTCTCCGCAATTCTGCCAGATGCAACTGTCTCAAAGCAGTCCCATTGGCACATGTGCCCTCCAATTTTTTCATCAATGCAGGAGTGAGTGTCAGCCAATCCAAAGTACAATCACAGTGGATGGGATTGTCTGGAGAAAATAAGAGCCCATATGGGCAATGATATTTTGAAATGTGATGGATCAGGAAGTCGCACAGGGTTTTGAGAAGTGATAAAACTCACCATATAAATAGAGCAATCCATCTCCCAGGGACATGTTCTCCAGGATGGGTCGGAAGGCATTCTCCTCCAATATAGTGATGTTGTTCCGGGTAAGGTGAACAGTCGTATCAGAATTAACACCTGGAATGCATATGTCGTATGCTAGTTGACCTTTCTGTGCAGGTTGAACTTGAATCTTCTAATATATATAGACGATCGTGACTGACAGACGCTAATTCTAACCATGTTCCAGAAGGGTTAGAAATCTGAAACATGGTACACATGTACCTTTTGGGATGCAGAGTTCAGAAAAAATCCCACTTGGGAGGTGCATGCCCTTGGGGTACACAATTTGGGGTGAAACGTTTTTCTTCAATATATATTGTGACAGATGAGGATGGCATTCAAAGCGTCAACTGGAAGTGCTGGGATCGGTGGTGTAGCAGTAGCATCTCTGACTGGCAATCAAAAGTTCCGGGTTCAATTCTTGCACTTTCTATGGCTTTACTTTGGCCTTCCATGTCCCGTCACTCATTTCCCCAAAATAAGTTTATTTTTGCTTAAGTGAAACGGAGAGTCATGGAAAGCTGAAACTTGGCATGGACGTGCCTATCAAAACGATGAGTTCAGTAAAAATGAAAAATTTTAGATTCATGCCCTGGGGGCATATTTTTATGAGCCGACGTTTTCAAGTATTTTTTTGTTCCTGGCGTATTAAGCGGAGTGGAAAGATGATAAGTAT
>CAJPEV010003270.1:0-28718 GCA_905338385.1 Darwinula stevensoni | reverse complement strand
CACCTTTGCCCCCCCCCCCCCGCCTGCCCCCCTGCCCCCCTTCCCCCCGCGATGCCGCCTGCAGGATCGAATAAATCGACGGAGAAGTGGTTCCGGCGAGATGCACTGGGGCGGAGAGCCGCTTCCTTCGCCTGCCTCTCCACCTGCTCCTCCCTATCACCACCTGATTTTTATCGCCTTCCCGGTATTATAATTATACCGACATGCGATGCGGAGATATATATCGATACGGAACACGAGGCGTGACCACAGGTGCATGCCGATTTTTCACAGCCGCCAAGGAGCGGAAAGAAGCACCGCCTCGAGGATCGGAAACCAGTTTGCCAATTAAGACGAAGTTCTGCAGGCGTCGAGCGGAATGGCGATAATGTGCTGAAGACAGCCCTATTCGGAACCGGTTGATTCCCCGAGGGAATGGCCTTTTCAGGCTGATGCCGACGGAAACCTCTTCATTTTCAGGTGGTGGAGAAATTTCTTTCCTGTTCGCTTGAGATATTGTGTTACAACAGCCGTGAAATTGAAGATCCTTTAAAATAAATACGATTTTTTTTCTTCTGAACCGTCCATTTGGGGGCGATTTCTCTTCGTATCTGACAAAACTGAGTGACCGCATCCAGCCGGAATTTTTTTTTTTACACGCTTTGTCCCCGACGGGGCGAAGATGCACATCCTTCACGTCTGCCTCATGCTCACGCCCGATCCGTCACAAACGGCGTGTTCCATCACGCCCGACTTCTCTGGGGTACTTCTTATCGGGTGACATCAGTCATTTCGTTTTGGATGCACTCGACCTGCGTCCGGGAACCATGTCTAAAGGGCGAAGTCCTTGACGCCCGACATCGTCCTGGATGCATGGCACCGACCTCGATGCATGGCACCGTCTTGGGTGCAGGTGCTAGATATGTGATACGACGTGTGCAGCCGGGGGCAAGGGAGATGGTGGGAGCTGATAGACTCAAACACAATTATGTACCTTCTTAAAAAAAAAATGAGTGGGGTAAGACGAATTAGCGAATCCACTTCTCAAAGAAGGAGAAAAATTGGAAAACAGTAAAACCCCGTTATGGCGAAGAGGTCTGAAAAGTGCCTCGTTGGGAGGAGGAGCCCGCTGTAAGCGGGATTTTTAAACGCGGGCACTCAACCGAGGATACGAATTCGTTTCTTTCTAATGAGAATGTCCGAGTTCTTAGAGGTTTGTACTGTTTCCTCTTTTCCGTGCAGCATTGCTAAATTCTTTCTGAGTTCGGGGTTCTGATACTGAGTTTGGGGGGAAGGAAGGATGATTTTCTCCAACCTCTTAACTGTTAGCTCTAATTATACTCAGAGTAAAATCGCTCGCTTAAAAGAAAATTGTATTATAGAGTTCATATAGCTATAGAATCTGGGCGCTTCGGAGAATTTGTAATATGGGTTCCCGAGAATTTCTGCTTCAAACTTGAGAATCCATGAAGACGGACTTAATATGATGCGTTATGGAAAATCTCATTGCATCTTGCAAAAAGCTTTCCTCTCGCGGCATTTTAACGGGGATACATGCGACTTTTCTAAGAATTCAGACATTTCGAAGGTCAGTGACGGGATCCTTGCTCCTGCACGCAGTCACATCAGTCAGTCCGTGGATTAAGCCGCTTAATGTATTCGACATGTTGACAGCAAGGCGTCTAGGTCATGCCGAAAAAGGCGGTTTTTAAGCCGGAATCGCGAGAGCGGAGACAATCGAGCGAGAAGAATGACATCGTACGATACGATACGAAGATCGAGTGGCTCACCTTCGGTCACGCAGAACACACACGACGAAACGGGATCCAAAAAAAGCGGAGAAAAATGAAGCAGACGCAAAGGCACGAGCAGCTCAACAAAGGGTAAACACGGAAAAAAGGGCCGAGCGAGAGACGAAGCGAGAGGGAGGACCGTATGGGAGGACAGCCGGCGGCCATCTGGCCAGAAACAAAGGTGAGAAACCCACCGGATAAGGAAATCTCTCCGGGACAAATTATGGGAACTGAAACAACATGGCGAACTCCTTTCCTGCTGGATGTCGCCGCGGTTATCGCTGGATCTTTGGCTCGTGCTCCGTATCTCTTCATCGCTCTTTAAATTTTTTTATTATGAACTTTGATGCAGCGATAAGGGCGACAAGTAAAGGAGCTCGAAATATTTATGAAAGCTGTCTCGACAGGTTTTTTATGAGACAACCATGCCCTCACAATTAACGCCAACACTGTAATGACAGGGGCACATCAGCCGCAAGTATTAGTTTGAAAAAGTGCGGAACTCAGACGAACAGAAAAAAGCAAAGCTTACGATTATGTTTTATGCCAAGGACTACATTTGTGGCACTGCAAAAAAAAACTACAATTTACTGCGAAACATCTTGTGAAGGGCTACCTTTAAAAAAAAAGTTGCTTGTTTCCATGCTAAGCGAGAATTCTTCCGAAGAGAAACGGGGTCACAGCTGGAGGAAAGCGAACATCCGCCGAAAAAAAGCGGAAAGAAAGCCCCGATGTTTGAGGAGAGTTTCGTCAGTCGCCTGCGAAACACAACTCGCGGCCAGCTGGGAAGAAGATCCTCCCTTTGTGTTTCCTCCCCTCCGTTTCCTCTCCCTCCTTTTCCCACGATGTGGGTTGGATGCAATTAGCATTTCTGCTTCATTTCTCTCCTTCCTGTCTTTTTGGGGCTCGGCGTCAACAAGGTTGCCGTTGGCCTTGAATTTTCCCCCATTTCGTTCGTTTCCCTCTTTCCTTGATCTGCGGATGTGGACGACTCAGTTCCGCTTCAACATACATCCCCCTCTCCCCTTTTTTTAAAGGTCCCCAAGCATGTTTAACTCTGATACTGGGGTAATTTTTGTACCCCAGACGTACATATAACGATTTCTTTTGCGGAGGTATAGTATAACTGAACATTTATGTTATGTGACTTAATCCTTTCACTAAAATGGGGACCTCCTTTCATTTGAACTCATGTGCGAAAAGAATTAAAACATCAAGAGTCCATAATCAAGGCTTATCAAAATCAGCTTATATTATCGGGTACCGAAAGTGCCTCAGCTATGGACTATGCATGCCTGAAGCAGGTATAGTAAAATGATTTTTTCACTGCACAATTAAAAAACAATTATTTAAAAAGTTTTTCCAGTACTCCCTTGATGAGAGGTGGACACGTTTTGTGCATATTAAAAATTCGCTTTGCGGCGAAGAGAGTTAAAGAAATCGCTGACCCGCAGGTCAACGACAACCCTTGACAGCGTTGAAGCTGGTAAATATTCATGCCGCAAAGCCACCTTCACCCTCCCCCTCCACGTGCCCAAACCCCGCAAAAGGAAAGTGAGAGCTAAGGAAAAAAAAAAAAAAAACCAGAAATGGAAGTCATACGAAGGCTCAATAACGAATGAATGCTGGGCAAGCTAATGGAAGCGGAAGGAATCCATCGTAGCGGGACACGGCCTTCCAATCTCCTGCAGAAGATGGAGAGCCCCCTTCGCACTCCGACCATAAGTGACCCCTTCTCGAATTCTGCCTGATTCCGAGCCCGAGTTCCCTGGGGAATCGGATGCGGAGATTCATAACTTGCTGGAAAGGCTCTAAGCTTTTTTTGCTCTCCCAGGAGCTTCTTGGCAATTGTGCAAAAAAAAATCACATCGCAGAGAAGAGATGACTGATGCTGACAACTGGTATAGAGTCGGATCGAGATTGGCTCGAAGCAGTTATGGTATTGTTTTGCTTCTCTTTTCTGTATCTTCGATCCATCTTCGATGGCCACCGTTGACGAGAGAATTCGTGTGGATGCTACGTTCGTTGAGAACGGAGAACGTTCTTAAACCCTCCGTGGAACTGAAAGGTTCTGAAAGACACCGAAAGACAAATAAAAACCTTGTAGAGCTATAATATTGGTCGACGAATGCCTTCACTGCAAAAAAAAAAAAAATAATGGTTTAGACTCGAACCCTAAAGATGGCTGTACGCTTTCAGAGCGGTTTCCTGTGATGGAGAAATCATTGAAATGGTTTTAAGCTCACTTCAAAAACCATTTGACATAGCGACGAGCAAAAACAGCTCCGTAGCTCTGGAACCAATAAGGAAGGGGCTTCGGCACGAGTTTATGTTTTGTGGTAATTGGAACCATTTTTTTTTTCTCACAATCTTAGTAGTTACTCGTGAGAGGGATCATGTGAAAGTCCCAGATCGTAGCATTGATTATCTGCTGTGTCAAAGCCCCCGAGATTCTTGGTAGATCCAGGAATCAACCAGTTTCAGCTCCCGTGTGCTTCTTTCCACGTGAATGGTTCTATGAAAGCTTCACCAGAAGTGGTTCCAATCCAAACCTTTAATTTTAGAGAGTAGAACAGTTTTTCAACATATCTTAGTTACTGATTGGAGTGATCGTGTGAACGTCCTAGGTCGTAGCCTCATCTTCACCTAATTCATCATCATCATCATCACCTAATTTCGCCTCATCAAAGCCTTGAGATCGTGGCAGCTCCAGGAATCATTTTCATATTTTCCACGAAAGTGGTTCTATAAATGTTTCACTCTGGAACCTTAATTTTTTCCTGTACCTCGTGGAAGAGGAAAGGACTTCTTCCTTACCTCGGCGATCTCACAGAGGCAGATTAAAACTAGAAACTGGCTTCGATACCATCAAGAACGTCCTGTCGACTCGTCTACCTCGACGGTTTGAGCCAATATGGGTCGGGACTTCTTCATTGGGCAGTTCAGGTCACGTGATGGAATCTACCGATCAACGGGCGCTGAAAGATGTGACGTCACGAGCTGAGGTGAGGTGAAGAAAATATTTTCTTCTGGACACTTCACTGATTCAAGAGGATGAAAGGAGTTAAGAATTTTTCTCACTGTGCCTGTGGACGACCTGTTTTGACAGTGTCATTTTCGGTGAAAATTAATAAAAGGTTGTTGAATAAATGCAGAAGAATATTAGAAATCACTTGCTCGTATTGAGCACATGCTAATCCTTTTTATGGGCCCCTGGGGCACTGAATATGTTGAAAAGTACTTACGTCTGGGAAATGTGCAGGTTTCCTCGTACAATAAGCAGATGATCTGACTCCCAGAATCGATGCATCGTTAGACTCTTCCAAGCCGATGCACATGGTTCCAAGTCTCTCACGCATACCAGGTCCTTTGAGAGGTACAACTTTTCCTGTTTGTTCCATCGATCCATGCGAGGAGGAGGCTGAGGAACCTCCTTGAAAGTGGGGGTGAAAGGTATCCTTTGCCTCTGCACCCGGAAAATTGGGTGGCTTGGGCTTCTCCCCTGCCCCCAGCCCCCTTGCCCCCAGCCCCCTTGCCCCCAGCCCCCATGCCCTCCTCTCCCCCTCCCCCTCAACCCCTGCTCCGTCCGCTTCCTACGCTCTCTTCGCTGAGATTTTGGAACTTTCTCATCCTAAAATACGAAAATTTGAATGAATGCATGAAAATCCGAAAAGGAACTTGAGGAAGTTGATTATTAGTTTTGTTTAATGAAGAGATATCAAAAAGAAAATCCGGCGTAGAAAGCTTGGTTTCCTCCAGAGGATAACCATGAAATCAGGCCGCCCTAGATGAAAAAAAAAGCAAACAAACAAAACGACAAACGGAAGCAACGACGGAAATGAGAGTTCTCAACTCCTATGATTACTATCAATTTTGAACCATAATTTCTATTCTACGGGGAAACTTTGCGGACAGATCGCTAAAAGTTTCGGCCTTCCCTTCCTCTAAACCGAATCGAAGCCAGAACATTCGCAGCCATTTCGAAACGTTATCGTTCCGTGGAACCTTCGGACCATACCTACAGCGCTTGCAACGGAATCCGGCGAAGGAATCACCCGATAGCCTCGCTCGGAGTACACCGTTCAACTTCTCGCGCCATCCGAACCTCCACGTTCGCTCGGCAGGGTTGCCCGAGATGCAGTGTCGTTCATTGCAATCTTCATCGACATTCGTTCGTACCTGAGATGGTTCAATCGATCTTCTTAACGAGAAGGATTTTCGTCATACGTGTTCGTTTTCGAAGAGAAAGTGGAATGCAAGAAGTGCAATCGGACGTTTGCGAGGAGAAATTGTAACTATGGCAGCACTGAGATTAATTTTTTTCTGCTGCTTGTGGCGAATGACGGAATTTGTGGGGGTCGGCGTCGTTTCGCCGCTGGTGAATCGCGAAAGCGGGAGAAAAAGCTATGGGCAGAGTATGCCCATTGATTCACCCTTTTTGACCTATGAAAAGGAAGAAGATGCTGTAGAGGGTGCCCGACAGATCCGGGGAAAAAAATGGGGGGAATGGTTAATGGAATGGAAATAAGGTATGAATGGAGTTCAGACCCGAATTCGTCTTTCTTTTCTTCCCTCTTGGGCTGACTCGAAATGGTGAACGTGCGTCATTCGACTTCTCTTCGCAATAGCCAATTCTGATTTCTGGAGACACTGATCTGACGGTAACGTCGAGTGAAGAACTGGATTGAACACCTTTTGCGTTGATGATTAATATCCGTTGCTGCTAAAAAAAAAGACCAAGTTTCTATTTTCGGTATTCGCATGCAGGGAAATGCAACCCAAGGAGGAAGCCAAAAAGGGCTCCAAAATTACTCTTATGGTGACAAAAAAACAAACAAAACAAGCAAACGTGAAACTATTATTCCTAAAACTCTCTATTGTAGTGATTTCGATGAAAGAACGCCACCAAGTGGAATGGAAGGAATGCTTGTTTGCTATTCTGAATCTATAGATGTCGCTAATGAACGGAAGCAGATGGCCTATGACACACCTCAGTCACGTGGAGGCTGCTCCACCTGCTCTTTGTTTTCACGCACTTCACATGCTTGGGGGCGGAGCCGGATGAAGTTGTGTTAGTGTTTAGCCTTAGATTGTGGCAAGTTGGGGGACGTGATCGTGTTCAACAGCTCATACCATAAGCATAGGCCAAGGCCTATAGGCCTGAATGTGGTCACCATTGCTACAGAGGCCATAGCATCAACATCCCTCGAGTGAACCTTAACACCTGAAAGGCACGTTGTTTAGTTAAGTTTTTAAATTTATTGTTTAAAAAAATGGAGGAAAGTGTAAATTGCTTGAACCTTTCCCTGGACAAGAACTTGGCCTGGGAAGAGCACATTAGTGCCCTTGTGGCCAAAGCTGATGTCCGAGGTTTGCCTAAATGCACACAAAGTAATACTCCCAAGGAAGCCAGGGCAGTAGCATGTGTGCCTTGTCCACATACTAGTATACTAATATGCTCTGAAGTGTGGGACTCATTTGAAGTGGGTGACAAAGAAGAGCTAGGTAAAATTCAAAAGCGAGCTGCATGATTTGTGCTCAAGAACAAAAATTGGGAAATTGAGTCCAGTGATGATGTGCATACACTGGACTGGCTAATATCCAGGTTAATGCATGTAAAAATGACAGACTTTGCTGTTTTACACAGTCATTCATGGCTCACCACTACTTGATGCTGTGAGGTGTATGACTGAAAATAACAGGACAAGGAAGGGCATGGAAAACTTGTCTCTGCATCATACTTGTGCAAGAATTCCTTTTTTTTTTAACCCCTTGAGTGGGTATGATATATATATCTGTCATGGTGAAATGCTTTCTGGGGGAGTTGGCATTTTTTTTGTTCCCATTATAGTTTGAGGTAAAAATAAATTCAAATATTGAAATAGGATATGAATTTTAAAAGAGAAAAAAGGTAAAAAAAATTTTTTTTCAAACACTAATTGCACTCTTGCAAAAATAATTTCTGACTCAAGTGGTAGACCTTTGTCAAAGAAATTCCCCACTTAGGGGTTTAAACAGTTTTTTCCCTTGGATGGTTATAGAATGGTATACTCTTCTCCCCTACAATAAGATCCTTATCCACAGTAGAATTCTTTAAAAAACCCTTCTCTGACTTTTAACCACCAACACCACATCCTGGTGTAGCCTTTGATGGTATTACACTTTTTTCCATATTTGCCTTCCAGACTTATTATATTTTGCCATATTGGAATTACTTAACAATCATATTGCAGGTAAGAAGAGGCTCCTCTGATACCTTGACAACAAATTGCTTCCAGAGAGATGTGCTGTTGTCTGAAAGGATAGATTGACACTGGTGAGCACCTGTGAACTTGAGTGAATATGCATTGGCCAAGAAGTAATCAATTTTTTTTTCAAGTGCATCTAGTCAGCCCCCATTTCAAGATTAGCTGGATCTAATCTGAGCCTGTATGGGACCAAATTTTGGTTACACTTTCCAAGATGTGCCTTTGGATTGGAAAGCTGAAGGCATTCCTGTCACACATCAGTGTGGAGCCTTTGATGTTTGCTCACATGTTTTCCATGGTACTGAGTTCAATCGTGATACAGGATATGATTTTCATGCGAGTATGCACTGTGACCTATCGGTTTTCTGAGCAGGTATGCACCAATCTGTCCTCTCCAATGTATCATAATTACAGCATTGTTGTTCAGCAAGAAACATCTGACTACAACCTCTACCGCTCTCTAGTTGAGTCTCTTCCAGCCATTATCAGTTCGTTTTTCCTTGGACCATGGAGTGATGAATATGGGAGGAAACCTGCCATCATCTTTCCACTGCTTGGAGCTTTGTTATCTGGGTTGGGATACCTGCTGGTTGGATTGGTACCTTCATATGGTCCAGGGTTTATGCTCATCCCAGCAGCTATATCAGGCCTCAGTGGTGGAATGGTGGCTTTCCTCATGGCCATATTCAGTTACATTGGAGACACAACACCTCTGGAGACTCGATCAGCTCATGTTGCCTTAACCGATGCGTCTTGGTATATGGGTGCTCCATTAGGCATGTTGGCCAGTGGATATATCTATAAGCGTTGGGGATCAGTTGCAATATTTGGAACTGGAGCAACAGTAATTTTCTTGGCCCTGATCTATGTAACAATATACATAAAGGAACCCCACAATGCCGAGAGGAAAACCTTCAAGGCATCTTGCACAAGACTCTGTCAAGGACATCATGCTAGGGACTGCCTGAAAACTGTTCTCAGGAGAAGAGATGGTTATCAGAGAACCGAGATTCTATGCCTCTTGGTTACTATGTGCCTTTGGCTCATCCCTTTTTCAGGTGTGTTTTTGGCTGAAACTTTAATGCGCTATTTTTGGTGATAGCATATATACAGCTCTGATGAAATTGAAGTTTCTCTCTAAAATATAGGCACTAATGGTATTGATTACCTGTATACAAAGATGAAGTTTGGCTGGGATGAACCAACATATACTATCTTTGGTGCTGTCTCCATTGCCTTTGCAGTTGCAGGTTGGTATTCATTATTGTGGTGTCTGCTTTGCATCCAGGTTTTATGAAACCAATTCTTAATTTTTATGTTGTAGAATGAATTTTGTCCTTCTTCCTCAGGGACTGTGATATTTGTGCCCATCCTGAGTTACAAGCTGGAAATGCCTGACTACCTTCTTGGCATTCTAGCATCCATGTCTTACTGTGCAGATATGCTAGTACTTGGATTTGCTGTTTCTTCATGGCACATGTACTATGGTATGTTTGCTGTCATCATGATGTCTGGCAGCTAAAAACCGAAGTAGTTTTATAATATATCAACATTATGGCAGATTGAGCACTATTATCAATTGCATGAGTGTTCCCTACTTTCTTTGCACATCAGGGACCGGTTTGGGATGCCTGCGAGGGATTGGAACCATCTCTATTCGGAGTATGTTGTCCAAGGTAGTCCCGAATGATGAATTGGGCAAGTTATGCTTTCATATTTGAAGAAATGCATGATGCAAGAATGCATGTTGCAATGTTCAAATCATTATTGGTGAAAGGCCCTAGATGATGTTATTCTCCAAGTTTTTCTTTATATGAGAGGCTTGTCTTAATGAAGTTGGTGTATGTGAAGGTCCTCCAGTAAAATATGAAATGAATCAGATCCTGAATTAAGTTGAGGTTGTCAATACTTCACTAATATGTGTATGTGACTGTTTTGCTGAATTTAAACTTAAATTTTGACAGACAGCTGATTGCAATCCATGCAGACTTACACTTGCAGAAAGGTTGCTGTAGGGTTCCTCAGGCAATTAGTTTGTTCCAACAGAATATTTTTTCTTTGATGACTCTGGTTGACCAATTTTGCAGATGACCTTCAGCAATGATTAAATTTTGATCAAAATATAACTTGGGCCTTCTTGCATGGAGTCCTTTCATTCATAAGACATTCATAAGTATTCATGATGCATGAAAGTAAGACTTTTAGTACATTTTTAAAATAGCCTAATCTTCTTTCCTGTCTTGGTATATGCCTCTCCAGTGAAGATCTATTCAGTCTTAGCCTCCTGTGAAGCTGCTATCCCTTTGTTTGCCAGTGCCATCTACACTCAGCTCTACTCTGCCACTGTTGCCACAATTCCTGGTGCCTCCTATTTCTTGTGTGCTGCTATCACCATCCTCCCACTTATCATGTTCCTGTGAGTCAGTCACAGTACAATCAGGCAACAGCTCCCCTTCATTTTTAAATGAGTGAAATTATTCTATTTCATTGAGTTCAGTCTTTAAATAGTTTAATATTAAGGTATGTACTCATACCCATCTGACAAAATTCTGTCATTCTTTCAGAGTGCTTTGGGGACTTGATCAAAAAGATGGAGGTTTCCACTTTGCTCCACTGGACTCTGTCAACACTTTGGGCGAGGACACCATCCACTCGGCTACTGGATCCGGTGTAGATGCTTGATCCATTCATTGCATATGTTGCCTGACATAATTGCATCATTTCTGGCATCTATCAGAGGTTGTCTCTTGTTTATCTCATACCATTCTGTCTTTATTTTATTGTTTTCAGTATTTGACGACATGGTAATGATGACTGGTATTGTATGATGAATTTGTGAAGTTAATAATTCTCATAAAGGTGGCAGAACCAAGAAAACGTATTATTTCCTACGAGTAAGACACTTTAATATCTCAAGCTGAGGTTCCTCTTCAGTACAAAGACAGCATATAGACTTGTTTCTATCATTATATTCAAAAGAAGGAAAAACATGGTGCCTTTGGAGATGGCATGCAGTATTTCTGTGTTTATTTGATACTCCTATATGTTTCTCTTAGGTCAGATGTGTTTCCATCAATGAGAGTGCAGCTGGGTATTAATTATTCCATTCTTATTTTTCTGTTGTTTCATTACTTTTTATTGTTTCAATTCTTCCCTTGTCTCTATGCACATCACACTGGTGGTTTGCAAAGCAAGTTGGTGATTAAGTTTTTTCCTGGAGAGATTCGCATGCTTTCAAGATGCACTAAAAATGGAGTTGGAGATTGAGTCAAGGTGTCTCTCTTTTTTGTAGCTGCATATGTGCATGAAGATCGATGGGAAAACCTAGTCTGGTTTAGTTCTGTATGAAATAAATTTTTAATAGTGTATTTGCAAAAATGTTTGCATTCCATGGTTTATTGTGATCATAATATGAGGCTCTTTGATTGTTGTCCTGTTTCTTCTTTAATCAAATCATTTATTTATTATGTTTATCAGATGTTACTCCATTTGCTTTGGACCAGATAACAGTACAATGACTTTCCCAATAAACTCTATTTTTGACAAGTTTTGGCTTCGTTTACTCAGCTGAATTTGTGCACTCAAAATGCACTTTCTCTTGCATAGTGGGAAGAGAATATTAAGTCACAGCTTATTTTGCCCACCTTTTTTCCATCTGATATCTGTCCGTACTTTAAGGAGTATGTAGTAAGTCATAAGTTTTTTTTTGTTGCTTCATTTCGGTTTGTGCATTGTTGTAACTTTTCCTGGAATCGTTATTGAGTTGCATTCCCTGCTAGCTTCAGGTGAAAATTTTTTGCACTTCAGCTGATGAGTGCAATATTTGTGCACAAAATAAAATTTTTTAATGTATTTTTTTTTCTCCGTAGTCCATATACATAATCACATTACTTATGCTAGTATAATTTCTTTCGTGGATATGATTTAAGGGTAAATAATAGTCTGATAATGAACCTTAAATTTCGTGCCTGTTGCATTTGCGCAATTGAGTTCATCTGTAAATTTCCGGTTTCACTCTGAAATTCTTTTTGTGAGTGTTGCAAGGGATAATCCAAGAGTTTATCCCTTGTGATACAAGGAAATGCGGTAGAATCAAGAAACGAAATTTATTTTTTCAAAATTACTGCGCTCTTGCCATAATTTTACACCTTTGACGGAGCTGTTTTATTTGGATGAATAAACTGATAATATCAAATAATTTTTTCCCTTATTAATTGCTTCGATGCTCTGCATTCAACTTGCCGTTTTTTATGGGAATGATGTTTGTCTGGAACATTATTTAAATACCAAAAGTAAAAAAAATGCAGTTGAAACCAATTGTTTGAAGTTTGGCCTTCCGCGTTGATTGTAGATCAATAATGCCGTGCTATGCGGACGTGATACGCTCAAACGGGTCTGAGCAAGGTTTTCGTGTGTTTCTGTTTCCGATAGACGTCCGGAGAAGATCCCTTTGGGACGCGAAAGTGAAACGTGAATATTGGGAGCCTTAAGATTGATCTCGCCTATATGAGGTAACCATAATATGAAACCTAGCCGATCAAGTAAGAGGCCCCTTTTGAGGGTCGGGATAACATTACCCCAACTATAAGTGGCTGGCATTTATGCAAATGCAGAACCTTCATGGTGGGAATTCAGGTTATGCCTCTGAATCTCTGCCGAAATGTAATCTGATATAAGGTCATTCGAGGTAAATATGATCAATTCTAATTTTTTAGGCTCGGCAGAAAGGGGGAGGAGGTCGGACGAGCAAGCGGTGTCCCTCGAGGCGAGGTCCTCCAACCGCTTCTGTTTTTGGTCTACATAAACGATTTGGATCTCGGCGTAGCGGGAAAGATGAGTAGATTTGCCGACGACACCAAGATAGGTTTTACCATGAGGGGGGAGGCGGATAGGGCTCGAGCCGAAAGAGATTTGTCTTTTGGATGAGTGGAGCAAGTGGCTCATGAGGTTTAATAAAAGTAAGAGTAAAGTTCTCCACGTCGGTCGAAACAACGGTAGGTCTCTCGACACTTTCGGCGAGGTTAAACTGGGTGAGGCAAACGGAGAGAAAGATTTAGTCAGTTTTAGCGTACAACACGACTCCTCCCCCTTTCTGCCGAGCCTATCCTTCCGCAAGATGTCGTACCCTTCGATCTCGAATTCCTTATCCGAAATGTGAGAACCACCCCAAGTCTCGGTTATTCCGATGACATCGAAACCTTTGTCCAGTGCCCGCCCCCTGAGCTCGTCTATTTTATTACGTAAGCTGCGTGCATTCGCGTAGAAACACTTTACTCTTCCCTGCCTTTCCTGCACGCCAGTACGCGGCGGTCTAAAGCTGCTCATGGTGGCTGTCCCTTGCGTGTGATCCCTTGCCCTCCCATCTANCGGAAAGAAAGATTAAGGAGTTTCTATCGATGAGGACCTCAAGTTTTCCTCGCACGCGCAAGCGACGGTGGCCAAATGCAACAGGATTCTAGGTTACATTCGTCGGTCGGTTGCGAGTAGGACATCTCGCGTTATTCTTCCGTTGTATGCGGCGCTGATGAGACCCCAGCTGGAATATTGCATCCAGTTTTGGAGGTCCACAAATAAGGGCGATTTGTTGGCGCTCGAGGGAGTTCAGAGGAGGGCCACAAGAATGATTAAGGAGCTTAGGGGACGATCATACGAGAAGCGTTTAGAAGTGTTGAGACTGTACTCGCTCGAACGAAGGTTAAGGAGGGGCGATCTCATCCAGGCTTTCGAGATAATTAAAGGAATAGATGATGTCGAGTGTGGTAGGTTTTTCCAGTTTGATGACAGCAAGAGAACGAGAGGTAACCGACTTAAGTTGCGCAAACCGCAGGTGCGGCTCAGGTCGAGACAGGAATTTTTACTTGCAGAGTGGCGAACGTGTGGAATGCGTAAGATGACGAGGAAGTGGCTGACCCAGTGTGACTATCTTCAAGAAGAAAGTAGATGCTTCGTGAACGGGCAAAAAGGTGGGGGGCAATGTTGACGTTAGGTACTAGACAGTAAGCAACTAGGATAGTCAACAAAAAAAACAAACAAAAACAAAACAAAAGTACAAAAATATTTAGCTTCAAGAGGGCTAGGCTTACCCTAAAATTAAGGAACGCTCGACCTCGACACGTGATATCGAAATGGGCGAAATGGCCTCTTGATATCACTAACTCTCTGGACTCTTGAAAGGAAGCTGACACTGCCAGTGTCGCATAGATCAGTGCTGTGCTATCAGTGCTCTGCTATCAGTGCTCTGCTATCAGTGCTCTGCTATCAGTGCTATGCTGCCATGGAATTAAGGATGTATCTATATTACTCTAAATCGAGATGGCTATATTCCCCAATATTGATTTGCATGACATAGTTGGCAACTCAACATCATAAGTGTCAAAAATATCACACAGTCATTTTAGCTTTTAGTATGGGCGGGATATTTACCTGTATTCAAATTGCGTGCGGCGTAAATTTCTAGAGTACGTGAAGCGGAAGTCCAGGAGGCGGTGCATGAGGAAGTTCTCATGCACCGCCTTCTCATGAACTACATATTTGGTCCAGATGTCCAGTATATCTATATTAAGAGGATGCGCGCATGAAGATCTTTGCCTGATGTCCCATACGAAAGGAAGCTGACACTGCCAGTGTCGCATCGTGCGACCAATCCATTCCGGAAAGGTCTCATCCAGAAGATTTCGAATCGTTCGAGCGTGATGGGGAGGAGCGCCGTCTTGTTGGACGCTGAGGCATTCAAATTCCTCCCATCGGGAGATCACTGGAAGGACATCTTCACTCAACATTCGGAGGCAGGTGGCACCTGTCACCGACTGAGCAAAGAAGATCGGTCCGGCATTTCCGGTCGAAGATATCCCTGCCAAAACCATCACCTTCCGTGCGCCCAAATTGTCCGCCTCGACATATCGATTGGGATTTTGTGAGTCCCAATGAACACAATTGTGGCGATTGACCGTTTCAGCCAGGATGAAGGACGCTTCGTCATGACAAAGAATGTTGTCTTTCCACGAGGGATCGGCCTGGTCACGTTCAAGAAAGAAAGTTCAACCCGACGGTCAAAAACATCCTCAATCAAGTTAACGAAGAAGCTTCAAATGACAGGGTTTGAACTTGAGATCCTTCTTGAATATCCTCCACGCTGATGCTTGGGATATCCCGAGCTCAAGTCCGATCCTCTCAGATCCCGGTTGGCCGCAGAGTGCACCTGCGCTGCCTCTCTCTCAATATCTTCTGGGGTTCGCACTGTCGGCGTGCGCGACTCTGGATGGAGTACGGATCCGAAGGTCCAAAAGTTCTGGTAAATGTTTGCAAGCACTGATCTGCTGATTGCAACACATCTTGGCAGATTCCAAATTGTCCTCATGGCTCTTGAGGTGTGAGTGGGAGATTTTCTGTTTAGGGGATATTGCTAAAAAAATATCGATTTTTTTGCTCTTTGGTGTAATGGCTAGCCATGATATCTCGCTGACTTAGTCGCTAAGTCACACTAGCATGATTCCAGATAGCAAAATGCTTTAACCGGATAAGGTTTGACGATTGATATCTCAGTAAGGAGATGGGATAAAATCATTAAACTTTCAGGGCTACTGGATCAAGGATCTAATGAATGATCAGCTTTAAAATATTTTATCAAATTGATTGTCAGATATTCAGATTTTTTTGAGGGAGCATCCTCATAGGTTTATCCATTTTCCGTTTTACGAAATCAATATTTCTTTCATCTTTCATTCACATGTTATATTTATTTTATTACATTTGTATTTATCAATCCATTTACCAATCAAACCAGAATACCCTACACGCAAGCCTTTGTCATGATGTTTCTTAGATTTTCGCATCTGGGGTGCTTCACGAGGCCCCAGAAGACGTAGGAATCGCAGGATAGTGATTCCCCAAGGTATTCCTTCTTCACTAAAGGAATATAATGAACGGGCAAAGAACGATTCGTCGTCAATGCGCTCCTGCTTTCACAGGGAACGTCAAACGTTTGGTGGTGTCACATGGATCCCAAGTTCTGGCCAGATTCTGAAAAGTTTGATCCGAAGGATTCCTGAATCAAGACGGATTCGTGAAGACTAATGTCCCCAGCTTCCTTCAGTTCTCCTTCGGTTGGTCATTTGCTGTTGAGTTAACTATGCACACCACATATATGAATATTGTTCTAAGGTAAAATTATCCTGAAACATGCTCTCTTCAAACAAGGCAGCATCAATGCCTGAGCGAGTCTTTGGCTCAAATGGAACTCTTCGTGTTCATGACAATCTTCATTTAACAAAAAACTCACATTCCGCGCCATGACATAACGCCCCCACTCCAAAGCTGAGGGTTCTGGCAACATTTTCAACAATGATTCCAAGAACTTCGTATTCCTCGTTGTGGAGAGGAATCAATGAGGAATTTAGTTCTTCTCTGTCATTGGTTCAGCCTGGCAAGCCAAAGGATGAGCAGCATTTTCTATTAAATTGAAATTTGGGATTGATCGAGCCTCTGCTCACTTGTTAGGAATGCACATTAGTTAATTTCGGGGAATATGGGGCTAAAGAAATGAAAAACCAGGTCTTAACTGCCCATCAAGATCGAAATTGACTATATCAATATCATTTAGAAAGTATAGATTGCCATTTCCTTCTCTCAATCCCAGCAAGACACAAGCGTAAAAACGCATGAATCTCGCGCCTTTGGATCCACTCCAAGTCGGTCCCAAGAGGCAATAACACCCATATTGTTGAGGGAATATGGCCACTTCTCAAAAAACGACGACAGGTCTTCGAGGTGCGTGTGAAATATGGTTGAACATGCTGATTACCTTGAAACATAGCAAGGGAGACAAATCAGTTGAAAAAGAAACATATTAACTTCATTGAGGGCAAGGAAAGAAGTCGACATTATTACCTGACTGAAGGAGCTGTTGCGAAAAGCAGAATTGCAATGATTTTTGCTTTGATTAGCGTTGCACGTGATTGGAAGACTGTCTAGAGACGGTGTGCAAGAGGAATGATCAACTAGTGATCAATGTGAACATGCGCTACGAGTGCGAATAAACAGGTCTTACCTTGCGTAGAAAACGTTGCATAGTTTTAGCATCATTTTATGCATCATTAGTGTCAAAAATATCACAGTCATTTTAACTTTTAGTACGGGCGGGATATTTACCTGTATTCAAATTTCGTGCGGCGTAAATTTCTGGAGTACGTGAAGCGGAAATCCAGGAGGCGGTGCATGAGGAAGTTCTCATGCACCGCCTTCTCATGAACTACATATTTCGTACAGATGTCCAGTATGTCTATCCGTATATCCAGAGGATGCGCGCAGGAAGATCTTTTGCTGCCTGATGTTCCATACGAAAGGAAGCTGACACTGCCAGTGTTGCATACATCAGTGCAGTGCTATCAGTGCTGTGCTAGCATGGAATTAAGGATGTATCCATATGACTCTAAATCGAGATGGCTATATTCCCCTATATTGATTTACATGACACAGTTGGCAACTCTGTTTCCGAACAACGTTTCGGAATACGCTATCGGAATGAGATCTAATTACCTGACTCGATCAGGAGGAAACATTTTTTTGCCAACATTAGCAATCGTGACTTAAATTGAACTATGAGAAAAATATTCAAATATGTTCGTCAAAGGCATCCCGTTATTCCGTAGCCATTTTTTTTTCGCTTGAAAAGGGGGAAAAGGGGGGGTGTGGGAAGGTCTCTGAGCTCGTCTGAGGGGAAGAAATGTTTGAAATTTTATTAATTATGTCATGAATGTAGGAAATCCAGTGATCAAATTCAACGACGAAAACAGTGCGACGGTCATCAAGGTACAATTTAGATCGAGCGTTAAGGGGAGGGATCACTTTGCGTTGGAGCAGATTTCTTTTAAGCACATTTTATCCCACTTATATTCTTGGCATTTTTCGTTTTTGGCTCGATTTTCCACTCTCTGAAGAAGGCTTTACGCTTCCGAAACGTTGGATTTACCAGGACACCATTTTTTTCCAATTCCCCTGATTGTCTTCCTTCTCTAGTCAATTGTAGAAGAATCGTCTTGATGACAAGAGCTTGCTATGAAATTTGGACGTGAAATATTCTTGATGAAAGAAGCAGCAGGAAATAACGAACAGGAAAGGTTTTAATGGAATGAGACCATTCTACAATGCATTCCAATCCAAGTTGTCCGTCAGCAACAAATCAACGGGGAGACAAAGGCGAATCGCCGCGATCAGGATTCCATCACACACCTTTGATGAGGAATGTGGAGGCCCTCGGCTTCGTTCTCGTTGAAGGTCGGAAACGGCGCGTGGAAGTATTCAGTCAGTGATTTAAAAATCTCATTCCCGACGAAACTACAGCATGCTTCTTCGCCGGTCGATCTCAACACAAACGATTTCTCTCCCGTTCATTTTATACATGAATGGTTGAGGGAGAACCACGAAATTCTTTCCCACGTATGGGAGCATTGCATCTATGAATATTTTAACGGTGCTGACCGTGATGCAAAATTTATTTGTGGCACCATCGTCTCAGAAAAATGATTAAATTCGAGATGGCGCTTACCTGCTCAGCGTAGCAGGGCGCGTTTTTGTGCTTTATGCAGCGAAGACATGAACAATTATGAAATTCACAGTAGACTTGCATATGAATGCGGTAATTTGCGGCGGTTCGGCTCGGAAAGATGCGGAAAATCGCAAAAGCAAATTAGCTATACATGGGGAGGCAAAAAAATCCTTGAATACTTGACATTTTGGAAAGGGTCAATGGCGTCAACTATCTCAATTTGTTCCACTTGTTCCATTCAGCCTGAAAGTCATTTGGATCCTTCCAGAACCGTATAGGGTTTCAGGAGAAATTGTCAGTTTGCGTCCTCCAGGGGGTAATGCCCGAATATTTACGTGCTAAATTTTCCTGCGTATTCATGGAGTCCAGGCCATAAACAAGCTCATATTCCCATTGAGAACCCTTTTGGGAGGGTATGATTTTTATCCGCATAGGAGATCTAGAATATGCATAGTGTCCGTGAGCTTCATTCAATCATACCTCAATTAGATGAGGTAATAAGGTACTGATATCCTGGACACTCCACGGAACCAATAAGAGATGGTCCACCCTCTGACGTGTGTTGTAATCAGTACAGTCAGAGGTAGGTGAACGCCTGTACGAGAACGAAAGCGCCGCACAGTATTTATGAGAATTTTCGTATTTGCATGACATCCCTATCACTTTCTGATGGGAGCTTTCTTACTCACGGAGGAGAGCAATTTTATTCCCTGTTGATGGAGTAAATTCGCTCCTTTCCCAGAGTGAAACTGGAGTTAGCTATTTTACTCTCTTTTATGAGAAAAATCGCTCCCCTTTTTCTGAGTGTACGTAGTCATTATGGGAGGCGAATATTCTTAGAGTAAGTATTGTAGAGTGAGATGAAGATAATTAAAGTAGCGGTAAAAGACTGTGAGGAAGCGTACCACGACACAAGTTGTCTGAATAATTTACTCTGCACCCCATTCAGACGCCTAAATTTCTTGTCTGTTCCTCTTTTTTAATTATTGGGTTTTCGGCAATTCAACGCCACACAGTTATGAGAACAGAGATTTAGACGAAAAATTTCCCACTCTTCTTCGTATTCGGGAAAGTCATTGTCGACCTCCGCGCAAGGGAGGTCGTGGAAAAACATCCAGAAAACGCCAGTCCTGTTCCCCGTAGTCGGAAGCCGGATAGGCATGGGAGAAGGAAAGAAAGCAGCTATTTTTCTCCCTATATATAGCTATAGTCGCATCGCGATTCCAACAGCTGCTGCATCTTATTAATCAAATTTCGAAAACGTGAAGAACTCTCAGCCTCTTTTACCTGTTCCTGGAAGCATACGTCACCGTTGGAATACCAGGATTCTGACAAATTGCCTCCCTTCTCTCGTCTATCATAGAGGGTGAAATATTTTGGTTAGAAGAAGAGAGTTCGGAAATACAAACAGGAACGGATTTTAATCGAATAAGTGCATTATGCAATGCATTTCAAGCTTACTTGTGCTTCAGCAATAAAACAACGGGGGACAATGGCGAACAAGGATGACCAGACGGGTTCGCATGGACCTTGCATCCCTTCACGCGCATCCGCATGAATGCATCGTAAAATAAACCGTGCGTGCCAGAAACGCACGTGCGTGCGCCAAGGAAATCGTCGCTTTTTCACGGAAATGCGAAACGACTGTCAAATTTCACTCGTCATATATGAACTTCCTTCAGGGGCCAACATCCAGCACAGGATCACGTTGTCGTACTTCACCTTCTTATTTCCAAACTTGACTTGGAAAGCATAGATATATAAAGCTAACTGACACTATCATCGCGCAAAGGGAAAGAAACTGCATTTTTTTATTTTCAATGATTTCGAATACTAATTATATACTAGGATACGAAGTAACGCGAGGTTTTCGACTAATGCTTATTTAATATGTTTCTAATATTTCAGTTTAGATAGTGTTTTCAAGAATTGGCGGGGAAATATTTAACTGCCGTTGTATCGAAATCCCTATCATATCGAGGCAGCAGAAGACTCATGGTCTTCACCGGTCTTCGTCACCGTGGTCTTCACTATCAGTCACCATTTCTCGGTCATTCCGACATTTTTCATCGGGAGCGGAAAGCGTGACGAATTTAGCGGCCCACATCTCCCGTTCGACTTGGATCGGAAGATTGGTGATTCGAGATGTCGCGCGAGGAGCGGAATAAAAGGAGAGACCCAGATAACACAGCGTTTCATCAGTCTAAGACATAGAGCCACTAAAGATGGAAGAAAGAAAACATTTCGAGGAAAGGAGAGCACGTCGAGCAGCACCTCTCAGAGCATGCTTGCCCCACTCCCATAAGCGAACGAGGCAAAAGTTCATTTGAAAAGTGTGAAAAAACCCATCTGCTTCTTGAAGGCACGACGCAATCGACCCGGTCGAACGAAAGGGGATCGCACCAGGCGAGAGTTTGCGGAAAACGGGTTAAAATGCCAGCAGCAATTTGACCGAATGAATATATTTTCCTGGTTTTTGAGAGTCCTTGTGCATTGACTCATCACACGCTAAAGACGCCAGTTTTTCCTCATCTTCTTCACCTTAACGATCCACTATTTGAACTTAATGATTCACTTAATGATCCACTTAATGATTCACTTAATGATCCACTTAATGATTCACTTAATGATCCACTTAATGATGCACTTAATGATTCACTTAATGATCCACTTAATGATTCACTTAATGATCCACTTAATGATTCACTTAATGATTCACTTAATGATCCACTTAATGATTCACTTAATGATCCACTTAATGATTCACTTAATGATTCACTTAATGATCCACTTAATGATCCACTTAATGATCCACTTAATGATTCACCATTCGGCCTCACTGAAACCGCCTCAGTCGCGCGCAGTTCCCGGGCAATTCGTCGGGCCCCCAAGGTCGTGATGGGGACTTCCCAAAAGCCGAGCGCGATGCGAGAGCGTCGCTCAGTCCTTCGTGCATGCTGGACGATGAGTGTTACATTCGTCTTGGGTTCCTTTCTGCTCCTCTGTTTCCTTCTTTACACCGTGAAAAAGCTCATACTTTGGTCCAAACTTCCACCGGGTAACCTACTTTTCCCTAGAAATAGCACGCAATTTGCGATAGTAAATAATCAAATAATGATGCTTGATATTTAAAATTTTAATTATTATCATACCCGCTCGGCCATATGCAATGGTAGGCAGTAATATAATTCGGAGTAATTAAAATTAAAGGACAAATTAATAGTTTGTGATTTTGAATAAGTCACATTTCCAAGCCTGCAATTCGTCATTGCAATTCAACGGAAAATTTTGGTCTAATTGATAATTTCTAAAGTGAAGAATCAAGAATTACTTGAGCGGAGTTCTAGCAATAGCTGAAGAGCCGCGGAATTACAGCCGACCGAGTCCATTCAGGAATGCATGACCGATGAAATTGAGTTTCTCAGCCGGATTTCAAGCTTAGGTGTGTGCCTGACTGTACTTGCCACTGTCGTGAGTGGTTTCTCAATTTGTTTGCAATTTTATTGTTTCATTTCGTCTTTTGCAATTTAAAAATAAATACTCTTACTCTGACAGACAACGAAATTGTGCAACCGCGACAGCAAATGCCTCAAAAATGCAGACAAACGGCTGAATAATTTACCCAACACTGTCCCCATGTTTGTAGGCCCATGGGGCTTACCATTCCTTGGATACGTCCCTTTCATCTACGACGATTACGAGTTGAAGACAATGAACGCATTGAGCGAAAAATACGGCAAAATCTTCACGCTCCGCCTGCTGAACCATGACGTCGTGGTCCTGAACGACTGGGAAATCGTGCGAGAATTCTTCGGGCGGCTGGAGATCTCGGGTCGGCCGGACTTCCGGCTCATTCGTCCAGAATCGCGGGAACTCGGTACGCAAACTCATCTCCAAGGCCAAAAGCCTTACAATGCTAGTTCGCAGTCTGGAAATTGGTAATTTCGTTGACGGGAAAAGTTAATGGATGTCTTGGGGAAAACCTAGGGGTGAGCCAAACGATTGGGGCTCTCTTTACAGAAGCTCATGAGAATTTCCAATTTTTTTTCCTTGGATACGAGGAAAGAAGAATGTGGTACGGAATTACTTGCACATGCATCATGGACCCTCGATTCTGCGTTGCAGGTCTTGCATTTGTGCATGGGAGAAGTTGGCATGTTAATCGTCGCTTTACCACCCGCGTTTTCAAGGAATTAGGCTTCGGGAACAATGAAGCTTTGGATTCCATCATCCAAGATTCAGTCATCAACTTCTGCCAATTCCTGAAAGAGAATCGGCACAGGCCCCAAGAGCTTGGACACGACCTCAATATTGCCGTTCTTAGCATCATCTGGACAATTATTGCAGGTTAGCAACGTAGTTTGCACCTTCCATGAAATAGAAAATTTATGCAATTTGATTCATGCCCTCATATTTGTGAGCTTTTATATTGCCACGGTAAACGTTATATTTACGTGTGTGTATATATATACACTCAATGTCCACAAAATTAGAGATACCCCTACATTCAACTTTCCATGCAGCTACAGCATAACCTAACCTAAGTTAGGTAGGTTAGGTCAAGGCCCTCCAGAGTGCTCACGTGCCTGGCAGCTCGGAGGGGTCTCAGATACCTGTGCGGCATGTGAAGGTGCGTGAAGGTGCGTGAAGGAGCGTGCGGCTGAACCTCTGTCGCCTTTCCTCATATCAACCGCACTGGTTCTATTTTTTCGGGCATAATATCGAACATTAATTTATGTTCTCAGTGAAATATATAAAATACAGAAGCAAACAAGGCTGAGGTGGTGGAATGATAAGCCTCTGAGTGGGGTATAATTGTACAGACCCCATTTCCATGTGCGTGTGTTCTTCGCTGCCAGATCCATTCCCCGGTAAAAATGGATATTGGGTACCTGAATCGCTCTGAGACATACAGCCTGTGGATTCTCATTCTTTGGTCTTTTTCCTCCCTTCAGAATATGCATCTGAGCAGGAGAGAAATGAACAGAGATGATCTCGATTGAAAGGCATTGGACTCGTGACTTCGAGGTGTCATCCAATCTTTCCGCGAGTCTTCAATTCTTTGTTTAGCAAGGATTTCTCGGATTGGAGGATAAGACACTTCGATCTCAGTCTTGTAATTTGGGTGATTTTCGTCCGCAAATTTTTCCTGAGCCTTGGGCAGGTTGTACTTGGCATGACAGAATGCTGCAGGTCAGTAAAGATCTTTAGGAACTCTGTGAAGTGTTATGGGTGGGACCCTATCCCACGAATTACCCCAAGTAAGGCTACATCTCCGAACAATACAAAATTGACTGCCGCTTCTGCACGTTTTTTTCTCAATGCGCGATTCACTAAAGAGTGCGTCCTAGTATTGACTGAGCACTGCCGCATTCCGTGTCCTTCTCTCTAACTATGGTGTAGACATATTCTTGTAGGCCTAGCTCAGAGCGGCCCGGATACAAAACCCCCGTGTTCAGTCAATTCTGGGACACCATGAATGAGAGAGCGAGCATTTTTTTTAGAGAACCATCAACCATCGTTCGTTGCAGGAAGGCAAGTGATGGAGAAGGCTCAGATACCCCCCTTATATGTCTCAGATACGTTGCGCGCGCATGGATTTTTCGCTTCACGTGCCTGCCACTCTGGAGGGCCTTGGGTTAGGTTGTGACCTTAAGCAGGCAGCCCTGCTTTAGTGTGTGTGTTTGGACTGCAGAATGGGCAAATCAACAGACCTCAGCGACTTTGAACGTGGAACGGTCGTTGGTGCCAGACTAGCTGGTTTGAGTATCGCGGAAACCGTCAAACTGCTAGGCTTTTCACGTGCTACAGTTTCACGGGTATATCGTGAATAAGGGAAAAATAATACCGTGATGAGCGAAAACAAGGTATGCAAGGGCATCCTGTGGACGGCAGAGCCTCGTTGATGCTCGAGGTCAGAGAAGGCTGTCACGTATCGTTTTGGCCGACAGGCGGGCTTCAGTACGCCAAATCACGGCCAAATCAGGACAATGCACCGTGCCACAAGGGCCGTATCGTCACGGATTGGTTCGAGGAACATGCCCAGGAGTTTACCTTGCTCCAGTGGCCCGCACAGTCCCCTGATCTCAATCCAATAAAACATCTTTGGGATGAGGTGGAACGGGCTGTGCGGGGCTTGCCTGTACTGCCATCAAACAAGCGTCAACTGAGTGACGCTGTGCTAGCAGCATGGGCCGGGATACCTGCAGAACGTTTCCAGCACCTCGTGGAATCCATGCCACGACGAATTGATGCTGTTTTGAGGGCCAAAGGCGGTCCAACACGCTACTAGTGAGGTATCTCTAATTTTGTGGACATTGAGTGTATATATAGAAGTTATTTGGTGCCGAAATTGTCTGAAACTACCAAAGGGCAACAGAAAATGCCCAACCTTTGGACCCAGAAGCGCGGGACTTAGAGATGAGAGTCCGAATTATTAGAGACAGCCTGCAGGTATGGGGCAAGGCTAAAGGAAGTTACAAAGAGAAGGGACAGCGAAGGATCCTATCCTAGAAATTTGTCGGGCAGCCTGCGTCGTTAGGGGGTTGAGGCCAAGAGTCTGACTTACAAAACCTATCCAGAAAGTTTCTACCCACAGGTGCTACGGCTGTGGAATTAAACAGTTAGACACCACCTAATGTCTCAGAGGCAATCACGGCTTAAGTCCGTCTGTCAGTGCCACAGTTAACGATCGATTAGCTCGATCAGCCTCGCGACCGAAATGCATGGTAGACTCGAGCCTATGAAAGAAACGGAGCGAGAACACGGTTCGGAATGGCGCAAGCCTATGAGGGAAAATGAAAAATGGGGGGGGGGGAAGGCTAGTTGCGAAAACAAGCCTATGCACGAAAAAGTGTAGCCCATGGAAAGGCCCTACCATGCATTCAGTTACCTGCGTCCTACACTGACAGACTGGAGCGATGCCCAGATTGCCTCTGCTACCTTTATGCCTTGGCCTTGACTCATTAAGCCAAGAACACCTGACCCAACCCCGACTAACTATCTATAGATAAGCTAAACCTTGGGAATTAAGAAAAGTTATGGGGAAGAAGCCCATGCACAGGTAAACTGCCATCATCACTGGGATCGTATTGCAGTCACTGTGCTGCAACAGCCGTACATCCGAGCTGTTTATACAGCAAAGTTATAAAAACCTCCTAGCTAACGCAACCACGAAAATGCAGTATCACCCTCTTCAGATGGATACTTGCGGAGATCTTTCTTGAATTGCTGAGAAAAAAGTTTTAAGTGTTTTCTCAAGAGGTATCGTGAGAAGCCATTATTCCTCAGTCTTTGGTGTACGATTTCACTATTAAAATTCAATTATTCTATGTCAGAGCAGATAACACAAAATATTTCAGTTGGGAAATTATAACATTTTTGATATGGCTAGGAATATTATTTTGGCTTTGGGCATAATAATGAATTCGAAGTTAAAATCCCTCCTTTTATCATATATATCTGTGACGAAACAATTTGTTCCATTTTGCAAAAAAATATTTAAATCCATATAATGAGCATATTTGTATGGGGGGAAACAATTTCTTCTAGTTCAAGACAGTCAATATATATTTGATGAGGATCTGTTGTTATTGCAGCGTTATTTATTAGGAATTGGATCATCAAAATACCTGATAGTATTTAAATATGCTTCTGGATTAGGAGTTTCGTTCATAAGTTTCGATTCATATTAAAATAAAAGTAAATTTGCCATATTAGTAGAGTAATTGCTGCCCATTGGAATCCCAATCTTTTGCCTGAAAATCTGATCATCAATTTTGATGTAATTATTTTAAATACGCATGAATCCCAGGGGAAAATTAACATAAATCTTACGTAAAATGAATGTAAACATGCTGTTTGGAATGGAAACGGGAATTTCAATTTTACGTAAAATTTACGTTAATTTTATACCACCGTTTACGTATCACATAGGGGACATTTCTGCAAACATGTTGACATTATCTTGATGATGGTTTGCCTAAAATAGATATGAAATAGACAAAAAATTTACATTCAGTTTACGTAAAATTAACACAAACATGATGCTTGGGTTTACTTGGTACCTTTTGAAATTAGATCTCTAAGCCGGACGTTCTCTTCAATGTCTGGGTTGCCAGTAAGAACATGTCCGTGGTGTCCATCGACATAATTATTAATATTTTAACTACTGTTGCTGTTTGCAAGGCAAACTCTCAAGCGAATCAAGATCAAGATCCTCAACAAATGGCCTGTGATTGCATGGTTTTGCAAGGTTTTGCAAACTATAGGAGATTCTTGGATTGGCATCTTTTTTGGGAAATTTGTTTTGACATGCATGCTGCTAAAAACTGCAGCCAATTTTAAAGAATCAAGGCATTTACTTAGGAAAGGAACAATAAGAAACGATTTTGAATGCGTTACTTGTTTCTCTAAAGAATTCACTGAGTTTAAATTTACAAAACACTACGACGATATCTATGAAGTGCTGATTCTTTATTTCATCAGAAAGGATCATTTTCACAAGACATTTCACTTTTGCTTTTCAGAGAAAGTTTATTTCATTTTTCATTTTAGTAATGACTTTGTTAGTAGAGAGGAAAGCACGTTCTCACTTCTTCAGTAACTTGCCAAAGTCTATAAATTTCCTGTGGGGATTGCAGTTCCTAGAAGGATGTCTATGCCTCCTTGAAAAGTATTTCCTACTTAACCTTGAAACCTGCAGGAATTTGAAGACTCAGAACTGTTCGACATGCAAGTCATATTCATGCCCTGGTACCTGTCATTGTGACCGTAAGGGTATAGAGTTTTATGGCCGATAAAACATTGATCCTCAGCCAGGAGCCTTACATCATCGTCAATATTACTTTCAAATTTTCAATCTTAACCTGTTCGCGGGCATGGACCCATATATGGGTTTTAAAATTTAGCACTTTGACGGTACCGGTAAGTCGAAAATTTGTGTACATGCTTATATATATTATATATGAGCATCACATCACGTCACATCTATTCTACATCACATACATGAAGAACATGAACAAAATTACTCTGAAGGAGCATGTTTTCTGAAGGCGTTTAAAAGTGTGAAAAAACTGGCCCTTGAAAGGGTTAATGTTCTGGAAGTTGTTTTTGAAAATGTTGCATTTCTATATGTTGGGTTTTTTTCTATTTGATTCAACATGAGATCTGTGGTTATTCATTCTTAAGTTCACGGTTATACACGTTTTCCCGATACAGGATAGGTTGCAGGAACCACATGTGATTTTATAGATTACGTGACTTGTCTTACAGAAGGGTTGGGAAATGATTAGGTTTCTTCCTTATGCCATATAGGGACAGGTGCGGCAACGAATACTGTTACATTTGAAGGCTATAGTGTAAGTACTTACAAGGGCAGCCAACCCTCGAAAGTACTAAACAAAAGATGCGCCATACAACATTAACATAAAAATAAAATACACACGAAAAAAAACAAGCGAACAGTATCTCAAGGAGAGATGAGAAGACTCTGAATGTTATTATTCCTCCACCAAACCATTATAACTTTGGTGTATATACAGCTCGGATATGCGGCTGTTGCAGCACAGAGTGACTGCAATAGATCCCGTTGATGATGGCAGTTTACCGGTGCATGGGCTTCTTTTCCATAACTTTTCTTAATTCATCCTAAGGTTTAGCTTATCCAGTTAGTCGGGGTTGGGTCAGGTGTTATTGACTTAATGAGGCAAGGTCAAGGCATAAACGTAGCAGCGCCAATCTGGACATCGCTCCAGTCTGTCAGTGTAGGACACAGTTAACTGAATGCATGGTAGGGCCTTTCCATGGGCTACACTTTTTCTTGCATGGGCTTGTTTTCGCAACTAGCCTTCCCCCCTATTTTTCATTTTCCCGCATAGGCTTGCGCCATTCCGAGCCGTGCTCTCGCTCCGTTTCTTTCATAGGCTCGAGTCTACCATGCATTTCAGTCGCGAGGCTGATCGATCTAATCGATCGTTAACTGTGGCACTGACAGACGGACTTAAGCCGTGATTACCTCTGAGACATTAGGTACTGTCTAACTGTTTAATTCCACAGCCGTAGCACCTGTGGGTAGAACTTTCTGGGTAGGGTTTGTTCGGTCAGTCTTGCGGCCTCAACCCCCTGATGACGCAGGTTGCCTGACAAATTGCTAGG
>CAJPEV010003269.1:4066-32741 GCA_905338385.1 Darwinula stevensoni | reverse complement strand
TCGATGGTTTCGTATTTGCCAATCAGAGAACACGGACATATGAGGAGCCAGACACCTATGCCCCTGCAAGGCCATTCAGTCGTTATTCACCAATGCGACCTCCATTAACTAGACACCATCTGCATTTATGCGGCCCTCCCTGGTCATATCTGGCTGAGGCGATGCAGCTTTCACGAAGAGTATGGTTACGGTGTCCCTTCTCACTCCGGCAAGGAGAATGATGAAAGCACGTCGCAACAGCTTCATGACAGTAGATTTCCTGAGAATCGGTAACATGACAATGTTAACATCAATTACATTTGAGGAAAACAATGGTGGAAAAAAAGGAAAAACCGTTTTTCGTCAATATTTTAATGACAATAGTAATTTATATGGTGAAAATATGTTATTATACGTAATTTTGCATGCAGATTCCGAACATCCAATCGAAATTGATCTACGTGCTTTGCAACATGCAAATTAATGAAGCCTAAAAAAGGCGATGACTATTGACTAATTCTAAGCATGTCTCTAGAACATGCAATTTTCCGTTTCATGATGTAATTATCATAACTCTGCTATTACATTAGTATCAGTAGCTTACTACATTTTCTGCATTTGCAGAAAAACCATGAAATCTCATGTTTTAGTGTGTTCCACCATGTTATTGTACTGAACGTCGCATTTTCCAATAATGATGGAAAGTGAAACTCTTAAGATTTCCATGGAACAATCGGGCGGAAATCATAGGATGCTCTCTTGGGCCATTTTTCTCCCTTGATGAATATGCTGGGTGACTTAAGGTCTTGGAACGCTTTCTTCTGCTCTAAAAAAGTGCGTCTCGACAAAGTTATATGGTTTTCATATTGTTGATATTTAAAAAATTAAATTGTTCATGAAAATGTAAAATCAAGGTACGGGCCTGATTTAGCCATATAACAAAATTCCTCGGCTGTAATTCACTTATATTTGAGACTAAAGCGCGCATAAAGAATAATTAATCGGGTTAATCCCAAATTCAACTCATCCTCTATGTGGCCTTCACACTCGCTCAATCTAAACCTTTCCATCTGGTGAATCTTAGAGGCCAAGGTTGCGCTACTTTCCAAAAGACCGAAGAGTCTTTGAAGCGAGCCCTTGAAACGTAGTTGGGGAAATAAGCCCTGAGACCCTGTGTCGTGTGGTGCATCCGTTACAAACAGCTAGGGGTTTCCTGTATCAAGAAAAAGCGGGTTATTTTGAAAGATTTTGATTACATTATCCAAAGATCGCATTTTCATACTGGGATAATGTTGTCTTACTTTCAATGCGAAGTTTGTTGAATATTGTGCTTGTTAAATAACTATGCTAACCTACATGTGGGCCAGGAAATTTGAGTCACCTTGGATTGTGATGGAATTACACTAATTATTTTCAATGGAGGTTTCATGGTGAGGTTTTAGAAATAGCTCAAAAACTGAAATTGCTTCCTTCATTCCTGTCATTTCGATCAATGACATCATTAAGAGAAAAGGAAAATGAACAGTGTCGTTAGGGGGCGTTGTGGTTTACAAATGTGCCCCCTAATCTCATGTACCACCATCTGGCGGGTAGGGAAGAAAATATTTCGATTGATAAATCTCTCGGTCTGGTTTCAGCCGCATCTGCCAGTCCCGTCAATCAGTACAACCAAACTCGGGCGATGACTTCAAAGTAACCTTGTATTTCATAATAGGAAGACCGGGTAGTGATGCAAAAATATATATCCCAGCATGAAGAGACCAAGTTCCAGAAATATGGAATGGAGGCCGAAAAAACTTTGGAGGAAGTTATAAGTGGGTCTCCTTTGATCAGTAAAACGTATGATTGAATGTTGGAAATACAGGAGATGAACATGACTTTGGGATTGATGAACCTGGGCTTCTTGCCCTGTTGAATGGGATTACTTGAATTCAATTTTGCACTGCTTGTGAGTAAGCCGGAAAGACTCTGGCCAACCGCCTTGACTCTGTTGAAAGTAATTGCAGGGAAAACATGGGGCAAAAATAATGCATTCGTAGTCTATTTTCACATCGAGACGTAAAGAACATCACCCCCCCCCCAGGTGGAAAACAAAGGACCGAAAGCGGTTTGAAGCCATCTGCTGAACGGCGTCGATTCGTTTCTTCTGCGTTCTTCTCAATCTGATACACTCGCATGAATTACTTCAGAGTTCCCCCTTCATCGCAAAAGTTCTTGTTGGACACTGAACTTTGTTTGAATTGGTGGAATTTCACGTGTCGTTTTTCTACATATATTACCATCTCCATTTCAGTATTTTCTCCCCTCCCCTCACACCGTCGGCTCCATTCCGTTCCATTCATCGAAATATGCATGCCTTTGAGGCTGTAAGGCGGAAAAAGCCTGCAAAAACTAGATTAAAACGGGATTACCTATTAATGAGACAGAACACGTAAGGTAAATATGTTTATAATAAAAAAACCCTCATGAGTGTCGACACGGGTCCATATCATTGACATACATCAGAGTCGAGGTTGACGTTGCATGCCAGACGCGGCCTCAGACCTCCCACGCGTCCAAACTACTTGCCACAAGGACAACGGTTGCCGCTCAAGGAGACAACAGGCCTCTGAAGGCTAGGTGCTGCATTCAGTCAAGGTTCAGTCATGGGATCACCTGGGTTTAAATATGGGCGCACGGGCAAACAGAACCGAAAGTTATCTGGGCGAGAGTGGAAGAAGACCGAATCATGAAGCTCTTCGTTGTTCTTGCGCTGGTGGTCTCTGCAATTGCGGTGCGTCAGACCATTTCTCTCATACATTTATTTAATTTGTATATTTCCAACGAGAGCTTGTCATATTTGATTAGTTGGGCCTGGAATATAAACTTTCAAGAAAACCATGCTACTAGTGCTGCTTGTGCGAAGCAACTCCTCGCAAATATATATTCTTTTATTTCCGTATATTATATGTTTATTTATCTCTCTAATGATATGTCTCAATTGCTTTTCTCAATTTCCAAGTGCCAGAAATATTAGGGGAAACGTATGCGAGCGTTTCAGGTAAAGATTCAGCCGTATTTGACGTGCAGTACACTGATCGATGGATTTATGCCCAAAATCGAGAAATCCAAGCTCATAACTCACTTTGCGTTTGACTGGCACTTTTTCTGCTGTTATATACAATTGACGACCAGCACCCAAATAGCTTTTACCGAACTGGTAATGATATTTGCCATTGCTTTTCCTCTTACAGGGTCCGAAAACATCTTACAGGTTAGTTGCGCTTACTCATCCCTTAAAACGTATGAATTCCTACCGTTCATTTCCATGGAGCGGGTAGCAAACTTGAACACGCTTCACGAGAAAGTGTCACCAAATTTCCTGTAATGAAGTCGCGGGAAAATGTGGGAGTTTTCAAAGACGCTCTCCTCTGAAACGTGAACTTGCCATCCGTAGAAGACTTCTGGGGGTTTCATCTCGGACAGGAGGTCCTCTCCTTCCGGGCCAGAGCCGATGGGAAGGAGACGGGTTGGTCAAGCTGATATCCCGCAAACAGAACTGTGAGGACCAGTAGGGCAAAATCCAATAGGATCCTATAGAACCTTTTCGCAGGGGGAGGTAGTGACCTCCTGGGGAACATTTCCAGGCTTCGTCGTGGCTTGCTACCTTCCATTCGCCCCATCTAATATATATAGACGATCGTGACTGACTGACCGACTGACGCTAACTCTAACCATGTTCTAGAGAAGTTAGAAATCTGAAAATTGGGACACTTGCACCTTTTGGGATGCAGAGTTCAGAAAAAATCCGCCTTTGGAGGTACATGCCCTGGGGGAACACATTTTGGGGAGAAAAGTTTTTAAAGGTATGTATTGTGACGGATTTGGATGGCATCAAGAGGCATGACTAAATGCCTCGGATTCGGTGGTGTAGCGGTAGCACACCTGACCGGCAATCAGGAGGCCCGGGTTCAATTCGCCTTTCGGCCTTTTATGCATTCCAAGTCGCGTTCCACCTTCATAGCAATATTTTTGCTTAAGTAAAACGGAGAGACATTGAAAGCTGAAACGTGCCATGGGCATGCCAACCGAGACGATGAGTTCAGGAAAAATGACAAATTTAAGATCCATGCCCTGTGGTTGCATGTTTTTCGGGGCCGACGTTTTTAAGTATTTTTTTTTGCCCTGGAGTATTGAGCCGGTGTGGAAAGATGAAACTTGGTGCATAACCTCCTATTGGGATACTGCGTTCAGAAAAATTCAGACTTTCGAAGTAAATGCCCAGGGGGCACAAATATCAAAGGGATATGTTTTCAAATATTTTTTTGCATCAGTTAAACTAATTAACATGGGAAGCTGAAACTTTGCATGAATGTGACTACTGAGACAAGGAATTAAAGGAAAACGTTAAGTCACGATACATCCCCTGGGGAATTTTTTTAAGGAGTGATGTTAAAAAAAAATTTCCTATTTTCGAATTGGATAGAAATGGAAAGGTGAAACTTGGCACACGCATGAGTGACATAATATAATTGAGTTGAGGGAGTATTCAGCTTTCATGATGCATCCCCTCATGGCATATCTTTTGGGTGGGTCGGCTGTTCCAAGCATGTTTTTTCACCAGCAAAAAGGGCAAACGTATAAGGTTGAAACTTTGTGGACATGTAGTTCTCGGGGGATTGATTTGGGTAAAAAAAAAAGTACATTTCGGTTAAAACGCCTCAGGGCACATACAGTATATATATTGGAAAAAGCGTATTTTCTCGATCCAGCAAAAAAGAGGGCGCTAGAAAGTTTAAATTTGCCAAATAAAAACCTGATAGATAGCTGAGTAATGAAAACATTCCACTTTTATTATATATAGAGGATCGTGAGTAGCTGACTGACATAAGTCGCTATTCGCATGTTGAGTTCAGGAAAATATATATTTTGGTGATACATGCCATAGGGGCACACCTTTTCGCGGAACATATTTCCAAATAGTTCTCTTTGCATCAATCAAACGAAGACACATGGAAAGCTGAACCTGGCAAGAACATGACTGCTGCCGCACTGAGCTCAGGAAAAATGTCACATTTTCCATATATTGGAACTTTGGCGGATATTTCTTGGGGACGTCATGTTTTCGAAGAATTTTAATATCCTAGGGAATCGGGTAGAATAGATTTACGGAAAAATTCAACTTTCACTGTGCGTCTCCTGAGAGCACAGCATTTGCGTGGGTCGCTTTTCCAAATACACTTTTTACACCCAGTAAAAAGGGGAAATGTATAAGACTAAAAGTGGGCGGTATGGAGTTCCGAGTCTACATTTCAGAAGAGAAAAAAAAATCGTTAAAACTCATCAGGGCACTTTTTTAAAGTCCTATTTTCCTGAAATACTATTTCATCCAACGAAACAGAGAGAACATTTAAAATTCCCTCAGAAGTACCTATTTGATGGCTGAGTATAGGAAAAATCCAACTTTTGATATAATCACTATCCAAGGAAATGGAACGCCGAAGGCGCGACTATAGCGAGTTTGTTTGCCCTTCGGGCAAACAAACTCGCTAGTTTATAATATCTCTGCTTTTTCCTTCATCGCTTGCACGTGCCTCTTTTCAGGACTCCATTGACGATATGCATTGGGCCTGTGTGTGGAGAATTTCGAGCAATGTCACGCGGGTGAGTGAAACTCATGATGTTGCTTGTTTTGATAGAATGGGTGCAACGAATTTCACCTAACGTATCTCCGTTAATAACTGAATTCCTTTTTTTCGGTTATAAGCTTTAAGTTTCTTCGTGTCGCTCTGAGAATTACTTTTGCAACAAATACATAACTCGTTGAAAAATGCTCTGAATGGGAATTTAGGGAACTCAGTCAGCTCGAAGCAACCCTATTCTCCATCTATCACTTGGCAGTTTCAAATTATTTCGGAGTTTTTCATTTGAATGTTTCCTGAACACTACCTATAAGAGTGAATGATGACCATCCATCACTTTCAGAATCATGGACGATATTGGAAATGCTGCCGATGATGCCAATAATTGGATACACGGCGAAATCTGCAAAAGGTCAGGAAAGCCCTCTCTTAATTCTTTGGGTCCATAGCAACTGAGATGAGTATAAAATACTGACATTTCTGTATGAATGTATTTCAAACCATTATTTAATATGTATTCCTAATTGACCGAGTGAATTCATTTCTTTGAGCGAAGGAAAGAGCTTTTCTTTGCATTGAATTATGCACGCTTCAAATTTTGCGAACAAGGAAAAATTTCGCATTTGAAGTAGAGATGCCTTCTAGACCAAAATATCAACGATCAAGCAAGTTAAGCAAATTTTTTCGGTTGAAAGAATTGAATAATGGAGATTTCAAGGAAGAAAGAGGTTGAGGAGAGAAATATTATCGTTTTTCCTTCGTTTTATACGCTTTCAAGAGGATTAAAAATGATTTCACAATCGAATTTCAACTGAAACCTGTGCCGCAATAGAGTTAAAATAAAAAATATGAGTTCGGAAAGTGAAGTAAGAAAAAGTCTTATCCTTTTCGCCCGACGAATACTTGTCCCAGATGAGAAAGACTCGATTGGCGTGAGATGTCAGTGGTGAACAATTTTTTTCACATTTTGCTGGACTCTCCAGACGTCCCAGCATGTCCACATGAGGAAGATGGTAGGGATTCGCAAGCAGCTCGCGTTAGTGCTCAAATAGATGACTACATATTGGATTCCACCCCTATTTCCGATTTTTTCGTTTGCTAGAGCGAAATAAAGAAGGAAAGCTTCCACTAGACAGACAGACCCTCCGTCGAAGACGAGGATCACGTATTTTCAAATCCTCACAACAGGAAGTTGGAGGAGCTTCCTTCACTGAAGATCCCCATCAGTCTCCGAGGCGGGACGCTGGGAGAGCTGGGCAGCATGCTGTGGGATGGAGGCAAGACCCTGGTGGAAGGAGCAGGGACCATCTCTCAAATCCCAGACGATCCGCTGGGCGCTCTCGAAGGCGGCATAGACACGGCTGAGTCTGCGAAGGATACCTATGACGACTACAACCAGTATTGTTCCCCGTGGGTCCCTAAGGAGCAGGGACCATCTCTCAAATCCCAGACGATCCGCTGGGCGCTCTCGAAGGCGGCATAGACACGGCTGAGTCTGCGAAGGATACCTATGACGACTACAACCAGTATTGTTCCCCGTGGGTCCCAACATAATTCCATTCTCTATCCATTCCCATACGGTGCGTATGAATGGAGGTAGACGAACCGATCTGGCGAATTTGTCTCCTGGAGGAAATGTTGGGGTAATATGTTGAAACTTCCTTGAGCGGAAGGAAAATTCGCGATTTCTCCTGATGAGGGTCTAAAGCTACGGTGAAACGAACGCAGTAACAACTGTAACCCTTCAAATCTGGAATATTAAAAAAAGTTTCCCAGTCTAATATGAATGAACTGAATGTGGCACCTATTGCAACTTCCATTATATAGATAGTGTGCCGTGAGAAGATCCTACCCTATATTCAAAGATGTTAAAGTCTCGTGAAAGTTGAGATGTCATTTGACGATCCCCCTAACCAATGAAATCAGTTGTGACATCGTCAAGGAAAGAGTTTACCGTTGGAGATCTCACCCGAAGTACTTCAGGCATGGGATTTATCCATAGGCACGCCATATCGCCTTCTCAATCCTGGGAGCATGGGATTTTAAAGAAGGCATGGTCCGTTTGGTGACTTCTCCATTCGAATGACGCGATAAGACTCTCTTAAAATTCAATTTTGAGCTCATTAGAAATTTAGAAACACGTACATCCTCCTTCAGTCAAGGTTCAAGGTTCTATTTTTTGGTTGGAAGCATTTTAGCCCTCATGACGTCCGGGGTCAAGGTCGAGTGCTCATCCTAGCTCTAATCCTTATTTCTATGATAGGCTTAGTCCGTTCGGAGTGAATGGCTCGCAGGAGCATATGAATCACCTCATAATTTAATTGCTGCTATATTCATTTCGTCATATTGTATGATGATGTAGTATCTAAGAGAGTAGGCCTATGCATAGTATCATTATAAACACGTCATGACTTCAGCAGCGAAATCGTAAATTAAATGTAGTTTCTAATGCTAGAAATCATGGTCTTTCTTTGAGTGTTCTGACGAGTTTTTTTACGGTGAGTTATAAACATTTTATTTGACTGTGGTAAGTATGAGGAAATTGGCTGTATTGGCATGATGCTATTCCACCAACAACTCCAGACGAAAGTGCTCTTGCTCGTCATATGTTGGAGTAAGGAGGAATAACGCTTCACCAACTGATTGACGGCCTGAGCGCCAATGCATAACAACAGTATCATCAACAGAGAACATTAAATTCAGCGAGACCATCTGGCAATGGCGGGGGTCAGTGCCCGTTAGGTTCCGCACCCCCTGAGGTATTGTAGGACTCCGTTGTTCTTGATCCGGAGACTCCACTACATCCTCCGCATTCTCCTGGTACAAAAGGCCCTTGCGACCTCTTACGTGTAATTCGTTCTCGCCTTGTGGAGCAGGCTCGAAGGGCTGGGATTCAGTGACAACATATAACTTACAGCATATGCGACAGAACTTCAATACCTGCCGAGAAATTCCTGCAATTTACAACAGGTAATTTAACTGCCTCACCTGGATAAGTACGAGTGTGGTAAGGCTGCCAAAATCCGTACGTACTATTTCAGGAAAACATACGCCTATTTTAATCGTATGATTTTTTGTACTAAATAGGAAGTACGACCTGAAGAACGCAAATGGCAGCCCTTTTGGATGCGAATCGGACAGGAATATGGAGATCACCATCACGCAAGATTCTTGGCATGAAGACAGAAACGTGTCGCTGTGTATCAAGTGGCACTAGCTCCTTATGAGATAAGCTATTAGGAATTGATGTGGTGTTGTCTTCAAATGGAGAGAAAGACGACGCAACTCAGTTATGGGAAAGACGTTGCCATTAACCCTGATATTGCCAGAGTCGCTTACAATGACGCTACAAATATCGCTTCAAATTGCCAGAGTCGAATAGCTGGCACTACAAGGTCCAAAGTTCGAGAAGGAACACGATCGAACGCTCGGACTAGAAATATGTATTAACCCTTTAACCGTTAGCTCCTCAACACTGGCCTTCAATGAAAGTCGCTCTAATCGGCTCTAGCGCTATAAGGGTGTTGGAAAGAAAATATTCCTTCTTATTGGAAATTGAAGGAAGGAAAATAAATCTGTTGTGTCTGTTTCTTTTCATCTGGGTTTCATCTTTTCATCTTTTCAGAAGATCTCCACGCCACACATTAATTGTGTGGTAATGATTGCACTCGTACCGTTCACGATATTTCATATTGATGCTGAATTACTGTCAGTCCTGAGATTGCCCACCTCAGATCTGGGCATTCCAGCTCAATTTCAAATATCCTCCCACACTGAAGCCTCTTACGATGATTATTTTGCTATTTTTAACTCGCAGTAATGCATATTATGGTAAAAACCGCTAGGCTTTCATCACATGGAGACTGGTTTACATTTCTCAAATCCAAACTTCGGATGAATCTTGGGCTTGGGAATGAGTGCACTCCATCTACGGAAAAGCGATGTAAAGACCAATTTTTAAGGAATAAATGAAATGGATATAATCCTGCAAAAGTACTCATGCATACACTCTTGAGTGTAGGCTTGGAGTTTTCCCGAAGGAAAGCAGCCATCCCATCTCTCGTGGCCTTAAAAGTTAGCCATGGATCCAAGCTCATAAAATGAGGCTAATCAGGAAGTTGGCCAGCGTCACGCCGAGTGCTCTGTATGCCGCCATCCGTCAGAATCGCAAATCAATCAGCTGATCGATCCCAAGCAGCTGATCGATCCCAAGCAGCCGATTGAGCCCAAGCCGCCTGGTTCAGGCATGAATGCCTCCCGACACTCACAAAGTGAATCTGCCGATCGAAAGTGATCAGCAGAAGACATGTACGCAGGCTTCGTTTAAGGTTCAAGGTTTCGCCACTGAGATGACCTAATCTCGCGACCTTGCCCCTTCATCCTGTGCAGGGTCATCTGCAGAGTCAGGATTGGTGCCCATGTGGAATTGTAATGGCAGGTTTTAAAATGTTCCAATTTATTTTTCTTTTACTCTTTTAATCATTTCATTTGATGGAATTCTAAAGAGCTAGAGTCATCAATTTTAAAAAGTTGTCAAACCTCCTTGCAAAGAGGACAGAACGCCGCCAATCACGTAAAGCACTGCGGTAGGCTCAAAAGGGACTGGAAAAACACGAGTATACGATGACCAATGAGGACCGCCGCCTTGCCATTGCAACTGTGCATGTAGCTGCAAATGTCATGAGCAACTCGCACGAGAAGGCATTCAGTACATATCACCGACATCTACATGATTAAGGATTTTTTCTGACTTTCGGCTCAATATCGTCTTCAGGCTTTCAATTGGCACCTTAACCGTGAAAATCGATTCATCCGTCAAAGAGGAGTTTTCAGGAATGACACACCGACTGACACACGTAGAGATGAACCACTCATGCATATCTTTATATGAATTAGTACATCGATCTGGACATGCGTCGATTCAACTCGGAAGGTTTTTTAAGGGAAACGTAGTTTCGAGAACCCAGTCAATCGAGGAAGCCTTTCCGGTGCCAATGCCTTGAACCGTGAACAGGTAATTACTACTGAAAGGTAATTACGAAGCAGCAAGGCCACGTCGGTCGTCTCGCATGGATGTCCCTGACTTTTAACAACTCTGCATGCCCCAGGGGCAACGTGGATGTACCAGGCTAAGCGTCGTGCATGCGATGCGGGATTCCCGACGGAAACACGAATGCATAGGCCGACATTGACGGCTCTCAGACGTGTATCAGGGCTCGATCAGTTTCGAAGGCAGGCAGCCGTGAATAGATGCATTAATGTAAGTATTTAAAAAAAAACTATTCTACAGTCATCAGAACGACTAGGCAAGAAATAAATTCCTTTTGTACTTTATTCCGACATTGGTTTTTAGTCGTAATAAATGGTGCCTGCGTGCTAGGGCTTCGGTATTGTATTATTGTTAATAGATTCACTTTGCGCATGGTTAATATATTCAGTTTTTTCTCACTTGCCGGAAAAAAAAAACTGTTAAACATATTTCCAATAATTTTTTGTTGATTCATATGAATTTCTTGAATAAAAAAAACTGTGCACGATCCCGTTTGAATGTCTGCAGGATATGAAAAAGTTCTTCTTGCGTTAAAGTCTCAAATCGTGCGAATGTAACACCGTGTTGAAGAAACTCGGATCCTTCTGCTGCATTTCGCAATGCAGCAGATCTCACGTGGATCCCCGTGGATCTCACGTTATGTGCGAGAAATTGCCATGTTTTCGCATCATTGACGATCTGTATTGCATTAAGGTGTAGGAGGTGCGGCCGCAACAAAAGTACGGAGAAAAACCTACTCAAGGAAAACATTGACGACTAAAATCGCTGTCTGGAAAAATAGGGAAGCTAGCAAATGACTCGGTCCGAGTAATGTTATCAGTTCCTCGTATTGCATGCTCGTGATCCAATTGATTCGAAAGAGAAGGATTTTCAATGCCAAGATATACCGTCCATACCGTTACGGAAAAATCGTATAGGATCCATTTGATAATTAAAACATAAAAATCTCATAGAATTCCTATAGGACCCTAAAGGAACTCTATGGGATTCCTATAAGAATCCTATACGATTTTTATGTTTCAAAAATCTCATCGGATCCTATAGGATCTTTCGTGATGACTGAAAAAAAGGGACCTTGGAAATCAAGATACCGCAGACGAAATGATGGAAAACAAAAGGGGTAAATCAATCTTCAGATTCCGAATGAAATCGCCGGCTGCAGTCAAAGGAGGGACGAGGTTATCAGTTGGCGACATTTCGTGCCATTACACCAATGTATCAATTTCTTGATTGATATTTTTTTTCCTAATCGAGAAAACAAGAGAAGCATGCAATGACACCGAACGACACGAGTCAGTTTCCAAGGATGTTTATTCAATTCGTGAAACGCGGAATGAAGGAATGGAAAAGGTTCCAGAGCAGGTTCCCGAACGGAAGAGACGACCCGAGCAACTTCGGAATTGAATTTCATCGAGCATGGGCCCGCCGCTTCGCTGAAGGCCCCCCGCGAGCAACGTTGCCGGACCTATCAGACGACGAAGGAGACGTTGCATCGCTGGAGAATCGGTTCTCCCTCGGGAGGAAGGCCTCACCGTCGCAGTAGAGCCCCGACGACGTACTCGCCGATGTAGTCGCCGAACACCGCATCGGCTCCATTGACGATTCCCTTGGTGACATCCCCCAGCCCCGTCTCTAAAGTTCCCAATATCCCCCTCGACGCTGGCGTCTCATGAGTTCCTGTCGGTCCTGCGAGTGCCTGAAAGGGAAAAATTTTATTATTTCAGTTTCGGTGCATCGAAGAACATTTTTGCCACATTCGAGGGAATGCACCAGTTTTTACGATATTCGGGGCAAGTGAACCTCGCGAGATTTCTGACGGCATCAACAGCGAACAGAACTTGCTAAAAAATAATTTTCAGATGAAATGTTTGGCATGAAAAATGGTAGCCTTTTAAACGTGAACGTGTCCATCTCCGAGCCTAAGCACATCAATGACGGTTCGACATTCCAGGTTGCTGATATAATCCCTGACTTTTCACGATGGTGCCGAGTTAACGATGGACGGAAGGTTTTCTGCTGGTCCATCAGTTTCTTTACATGGAGGTCCATCGAGGAAGCCATATCACAAAAGAGCAATTGTAGCTAACATTCCCCGGTTGTGTGCGAGATGAATCAGGTAGCATGCACATCGCGCGCAATAGAAAAAAGCAATGAATGAATGAATGCTTACGAAGAGGGCATGCTGGGAGAGGATGAGGAGAAGAGCGGTCGAGAGGATCATCGTGCACGGATGCTCCGAAGTTTCGAAGAATCTTCTATGGTTTCTAATGCTTCATTAAGGACAGCCGCACGGTTACTTATAGGTCTGCAAATGTCCTCGCCGATTTCTGCGAATAACAGATAACTAAGGTACAGGAAGGCCATATCTGTCGTTTCGCGTCGACGTCCCTGATTTCATCGTTACAACGTCTGTAGCCTTCCCTGCTTCGTCCTTCATGTTTAAGGCCAGGCAACGTGCATGGGATGTACATGGGATGTATATGGGATGTGCATGGGATGTTGGATTCCAGGGAGAAATAATAATGGAGTGAGGCTCTCCAGAATTCGATTCATCTGGTTTGCCTTTTAGTGTTACATTTTTTGAATGGAAATCAACGAAAAAGCAAGCAAGAGTAAAGAAGTTGAAATGCATTGCAAAATGTGTTGCAAAATATGAAGTTTTTGCGAAACTGTTGGCAAATTTGTTACTTCAAATCTGCAAGATTCATTCAAGTCTTCTCAGTGGCGCTCCCTCTCACTTCACATTTCAATAAGCATGGCCTGTGGGCGCAAAAAAGGGGAAAACGAGTATTACTCAGAATTACTCAAGGCTTACGCTCTCTTATACAGCTTTAGTTTATCATTGCCTTCCTTCATGCGCAGGTTGTTACTAGCAGAAATGTAGTTGTTTTAGTTGATGTGAAGATGCGAAGCAACTTTCTCAAGAGACTCCATGCGTCTTCACAATCATACGTTTCTGTTTCCTCACAAATATTTCCACAGCAACATTTGCTCGGTGCCATTAGTAAGATTTCTTCATAGTTTCAGAAAATCAGCTGAAGTGAAGGTGACCAAATTCGAATCCTATTCTAAATATTAAAGGAAACTTTCATGAAATTATTCCATGATTCGCATGAAAAGATATATTGTCACCTTGTTTAAAAATCGTGAAGGACAATGGAAGGAAGAGCAAATAATAATATATATATATTTTTTAAATTTAAATGTCCTTTTTTACCTCGTCAATACATGGACATCGAATAACAACAACTAATAACGACTCCTTCGAGCATTTTCCCTTCCTCCACCAATACTAAGTAGCCCAAACCACAAAAAATGGTTGTCCATCCAGTAGTCGTTCCGTCTAATCACGGCGCGAAGTATAGACACAATGCAAGTGATCGTTTCGTTGCTTGTGGTGCACACTGAAAAACGTTTCACGCCTATTGTCGAAGCAGGAAATATGTTTGTGGAATGTCTAAGATTTGTTTTTATTAGTCAAAAAACAGACCGAGTACGAGGAAAATGTGTCACATTAAGAAAATGTACTATCGGAATTCTATAGGAGCGCAGGAATCCTACATGTTCCTTTTTCTCTTTTTTTTTAAGGGTGGACACAGATCCAGCCACCGTTTCACTGTGTCGAGGTTAACGCTGTACTCTACGCAACCTCCTCTTTCTGCCACTCACCATTTGCGACATGAAAGGGCTCTTTCGGCTGCCGCAAACTGGTGGATTTCTGGCTCCCGAAGGCCTCTGCAGGTGCTACATCCCGTCAAGGTCCTCGAACGACCTTGACGCAAGCAGGAGTAGAACGCTTAGTAGAGCTGCGAGAGCATTATGTGAGAGTCGAGCAAGACCGAATCATGAAACTTTTCGCTCCCCTGTGCTCGAGGGCTTTGCATTTCCGATTGATTCAGCCAATCATGGGAACTTTTCCTTCTGCTCTTCAATGGAGCTTGCCGTTGTCGACGTTGCCGTTGTGCACGTTGTAGCGAGATTGAATTCGTCTCTCAGTTCGATTGATTGATTCTCAGTTCGTCATTTTCAACTTTCCCAATTAGATAAGTTTAATGAACTAAAATTGGGGACACTACATGAATATTCCAGCGATAATTTCATCTAGATTTTCTCGGATTTTGTCTCACTTTCCCATCTTGATAAAGTACATTAAATCCAATCAGTTAAAAAAAGTTCCTCCTCATTACTGATGGAATCATGAAAAATGCACATGAAACAGGATATCCTATTAACCCTTGCTCGCAAGGTGCCCACTATACTAGACAGCAAAATATTTGGCGATGATGATGCTTTTTTAGCTCATAGTACACATACTTCGAAACTTTTGGTGTATGCAGACATCTCTAGGGCACATTAGACGCATCCCTTTGGGGCGTATTCTTTTGAGGAGCACGTTTTCAAATATGCAGTGCAGTCCATCTTCAAATGCAGTTAGCCTTAGCCAATTCATTCTTCGGAGGAAAATATGTTTACTTTTTAGGTTCAAAGCACAGAACTGCGCCCGACTTCTATGAGCAATTTTCACAATGTTATCGCTAGTTAGTGGAACCGTAAATATGCGTGTGTGGTATCTGTCACTTACGTGAAATAACGACACATCAGGGCTGTGGACAGAATTGTTGCCAACTGAAATCAAAATAGCCTGTATAAAACTTTTAAATAAATGATTCTCCAGAGGATTCTCCATGTCGGGGTCTGCTTCTACAAGTAACAAAGTGGAGTCGCTCCAGTGTCACTGGACGCTGCGATCTGGACGGCAGAAGATGCTGCCCGGTGTCGTCAGAAGTCCTAATGTAACTGTTGGACCGTCCAAGGTCGGGTCACGTCCTCGCCTCTATCGGAGAGAAAATCTGACCCTATGAGAGTTGATGAGTCGATGCGATCCTGCTCCGGAATGCTGGTCTTTGGTCTGCCCTCGCTTGCCTGATCCTATTGGGATGCCTCTGTCGTGATATTCGATGAAATAGGCGTACCGAGAGCCGGCCTGTGTCGTTTGCGCTTCGCCAGTCACGGCCTTGTCCGCACGGAATCGTTCGTCTTTTCATATATGGCTCATTTTTAACGTCTTTTTTTGCGTTTCTCAAATCGTCTCTTAGTCAAAATAAAATAAGTATTGGTTGACATCCCCCCCCCAGCCTAATTGCCTTGGAGTAATGCTAGCATGCACAAACCGATTCGATTCCACTACCGAATGTGAGCCATGTCCCATGTCTCACAGCCTGTCTAAGACTCCAGTGGCCCTGAGTGTTAGAAGAATAATCGGAGCACGAAATCTCGATGCACAAATTTGTTAAAGGACTCCAGAATCCGCAATAACGAATGACTGAGGAAACTGGAAGGCATAGGACAATACCGATCCACTCGAAATCCTTACTCCAGAAATGTTCCGTCTTTAAAGTGCGTCCTCAGACTGAGACCTGCCAAAAACAGCTGCACGGCCAACTTCTGATGGAGCCGAAGGACTCAACCTCAGCAACGCCAGCAGATGCCTTGTGGGCCACAACCCACGTGAGGGCAACACCTGAGCAGCAATTGCGTTTCCCGCTCGTCTCCGACGATTTGCCTATGTTAAAAGGGAATTTCGTATGGTGTGCAATTCAACCTCCATTCGTTTGGCATATTATATGGCCATGACTCCGGATTAATAATAATGAAGTGCGCTGAGGAGACCAATTTTAATTTTGCTCGGAATCATTAAGTACAAGTTTATGTATTTGTCTCTTCATGCAATAAAAAGAGCATACGTTCCCATACGAAAATCCATCCCATCATCTCCCAGAAAATCTAACCATCGAGAATTCCTGGTTCTACTATTATCCTATTAATTTGCAATTATTCATTTTTTAAATGTGAGAATTACTAGGCGCAAAGGAATGCAAGGGATAACACATTTTTTTATTTATTGCAGGGAGTGTTTCTTTTCTCAAGATATTCCTCATATTTGTTGAGATCCCAAGGCTTCATGTGCTTAATTATTTTAAGCCAGCCTTGTAACACATGCGGTTGCCGTAAGCACCACAGTATCACCGCCTGCTGTACTTCCTCGCCCGCGCGGAAACGCTACGATTCCCTGACACTGGCTGTAATAGAATCGGAATCGAAGTCCTAGATTGTTCAGAACAGACGCTAGACCGAAATCCAATAGAAACATCGTGGAAAGGCCAGAAACGGAGGTTGGTGGGGCACGAAAATAAGGCAGTACTCCATTTATGAATTGCGGGAGCGGGTTAGGTTCGAATGGGACGCTTTTCAGTTGAAACATGCTTGGACGGCATCGGTGGCATGCCCAGGCAAGATTGAATATTAAAGGGAAATGCACTAAGAATTAATCAAACCGTTTTTCAGTATACCTGAGTTTGGGGGACAGATCAGTGTCAATGATCTTGTTGGATTGTTGGATTATAACTAATTAGATCTAATTTCAATGTTCTAATGGCAATTCACCAGCGACTGGCACCAATCGAAAATCCGGAGCGAGATCGACTGAAATTTGAGTTAAATCGAACGCTTCATCCGCGAGTTATGTGTCATCGCAGTTTTCGTTTCTGTGACGAAAACGATGGCCAGGCCTTGGCGTGAAACTCCAACTTCTGCTTCGGTAAACGTTCGCGCACGCTAATGCGCTCATGACCGTGATGAACAATTATCGGTGTAAACAGTGTTCATTCGTGAATGGATTCCGCAGAGTGAACGCATTCGCTACCAGGAAATTGCACGGTAATTCAAAAAAGGTTTCCTGATTCAGTCTCATTGGACATTCACGCCATACGTTCGCAGTTCTGCAAAGCCAGCGACTGTTTACGTCCGGGATTAATCATTGGCGGTATATGGCACCTCATGAGGCTTTCAGGGGCCAGACATCTCCATCGCAGGAGTTTTTTGCGCGTCAAATGCGCCCTTGCTTTTCGTGGATGATGTATGGGGGGGAGGGGGGAGGGGGGCGAGGGGGCGAGGGGGCGAGGGGGGGAGGGGGGGGGAGGGGGGTGACTGAGGGGCAACGTTAACTTCGACTTAGGGATACGGAATGACTGCAGATCTCCGCCAACAGGATTTCAGGGTACTCAGTCTAATTAGTAATGCATTGAGAATAAATTTTCAAAATTGGAGGAATATTTTTCCTGATTCCATAATACAAATTGTAATGTTTTTTTTTCGGGGCACCAGTCGCAATGAATAAATGACTTTTTGTATACGAGGGGCACTCCAAAGGTTTTTGTGAAAATGCACTAAATATTGCCTGATCCGCATAGGATTTTTTTGCTATTGTTTTCCAGGGTTTTAACAAGATTTAGTGATATGTTAAACCTTTAAATGCGTGACGTAGCAGATATGCTATATACCAAATTACCATTTTTAGGATGCGCTGAAGAATGAGCCCCTGAAGTAAATCTGTTCGTAGCAGATGTGCAGCAGTCCGGTCCTCATACCTAGCAACTATGCGGTCGCTAGGTGCCATAAACTCTTGATGGCAAGCAAATTAAAATCTATCTGGCTTCTTCGTATGGCAGATTTACGTTTTTAATTTAAGTTTTTTCAACTTTACGCTAATCCAGCGTCATCCAGGCTCATCCGTATTTTTCTATCCGCATTTTCTTTTGTGTTGAGGTATGTACGAATGTTGACGGACAGACTAAGCTTCCTAGCATCCTGGCGACATGGAAAGCTGAAAATACCGTTTGTAATAAGAGAGCGACGATAACATTTTCGGGCATACTGCTTTAAAATGTGACTTTAAAAAATTGCACTTGGCCCGTGTTCTAGGACGTGAGTCCTAACAGATTTCTTTTCGCCGAAAAAATAATGCATTAAAGGGTTTAAACGTGTTGCCAGCTTTGAGATTCATTGTGTGAAACCACATTTCTCCGCCTCAAGAATTCCATGCATGCTTTTCTAAAAGGCAGATCCTCCAATCCTAAGAGTGTCCATGATGAAAGCATTTGTCGTATCTCCGTCACTTTAATCATGGTTTTCCCTTCAGCCACATTTGTTTCTTCTATGCTGAAATCGGGCTACATTCACAGGGCTCGAACCCTTAAAATGTTCACGCCTGAACTTTCAAAACCAGTCTTCCACAGGGCACATACGAGATGCTGTACACGGGTCAAGATCAGCCAGCTATGATTTGATCTCAGGAAAACAAAGTTTCCTAGTTAGACGCCTTTGGAAAACTTACCAAATCAGCACTTTCAGGTCTCTACGGGTCGAAGTCATCTGTCTTGGAGGAGCCCTTTTTTGGAATCGTGTTATGTTTAACCACTTTGGCAATAAAAAATTCACTGAAAGTTATTGAAACCCTGTGGAACTATGCCAAAAATATATTATTATGATCAAGTAATATTTAATACCATTTGGCAAGAACGTTTAGAGTGCCCCTCGTATACCAACCCTGGAGATGAAACTTTAAAATTTGCTGAAGCAAACAAACAGAAATTCTTGGGAATTGAGCTCCCATCCTCTCGAATTCTATCCCAGTTCGAATCAAGGGTTTCCATCAAAAGAAAAAAAATCGGAAAAAAATCGAAACTTCACCGTGAACAAAGGCAAAATAAAAGTGTATTGTACAGGGAGACGTCAAAATGATAGGAACTCTGGGAGAGGAGGACTCTTTTTTCCGTGCAAATCATCAGCGAATAGCGGGAAACGCAATCTCTAACCAGATGTTCCCCTCACGCGGCCTCCCAAGGCCTCTGAAGGACTCAGCTGGCTTCCCCGAGGTCGGGTCCTTGTGGTCCACCTGAAGCTTGCCGAGCATAAGGTTTAACGAGGTCCCACTCTGAGCACAAACTATAAAAACAAAATATTTCAGAAATAATGATTGGGTATTTCCAAGAGATCAGCATTGTCGTGTGCATTACAATTTCTTGATTCACGCGCCATTGTACGGGATGGATTCCTTTTAAACAATTGTGCTTCAAGGATTCATGCTTCGAGTATACTTAGAGTTGGATCACTTCAAACATCAATCTTCAAACTTCAATCAAGATTCTTTCAGAGCCTATGCGGCTCGTCACACACCCTATATTCGACCCCAAAAATTGATATTGGTTTGCATATACTGTTTTTATTCGATGGCAATTAGATTAGGGGATATCATGCAATAAGTATTATGTTTTCACTAACGCTTTGACGTTAGTTATCCTGCAAACTCCCACTTCTTCTTCAATATGTGGAGCACAATGGAGAATTAATCGTTCGTATGATGTCATCTCAGCAGGAATGAAGAAAAGAAATAAATGAACAAACTCACCTATGAATTTCATTGTGAGGCTGCGGCGACTTCGTTGTACTGTATTTATTGGAGTACGGATTGTGTTACCCGAGAATATAAAAGCAGCGATTTCGTGGAATGATAGAAAATTAGCATAATACTCTGAAAGGGGTGAAACTGATTTGAGCATGAGAGCGGGGGAGTCAGATGAGAAGTCGCTTTGGGGTAGAGTGAGATAAGAAATCGACGCAAGAGAAGACATTTGGCCGTCAGAGAGTCTTTCAGGGAATCGGACGGATCTTGTTTCTCTTCGTGTGTTTTTTTTTTATGCTGAACGTCTTATTAAACTCAGAGATACAAGACCGAAGACCGGAGTCCAGTGTCTGAACCAAAAATTTAAAAAATGATGATTTGGAGTGATCATACAGCGGCGCAAATGTACAAGGCAATGCCTGTACCGGTCGACCTTCATATCACCATTCGGAATGTCCTTGCTCAGTTGGCAGAAAGCAAGGCCAGAAGGAATTGTATAAGAGCGCGAGGTAAACCGTCGGGACATGCAGAACAGAGGAAACAGTGGTATCAGAAGCACAGCAGAGCATCGAACAGCATGCTATTCTCAATCGCTCTTCTCGTCATCATCAGCCACCAGAGCATCTGCGTGAGTCATCGGTGTAGCCATTGCCAAATTTGAAAATTTTCACATCGCGAATGTCTATAAACCACCGAGCGAGTCTTGGAAGTCACCCATCTTGCCGAATGTAAAGCATCCAGGTATCTATGTGGGTGACTTTAATAGCCTCCACAATGATTGGGGCTAAACTAAACCAAATGACGACGAAAAGCTACTCGACTGGCCGTCATTGAATGATCTTGCACTCATCCATGATGCCAAGCAGCGTGGTACGTTCCATTCCGCTCGCTGGCAGTGCGACTACTACCCCGACCTTTGATGGGTGAGTGCCGTCAATGGTCATCCTATGCAAGCTTCGTGCACTGTACTGCAGGACTCCCCACACAGTCGGCACCGGCAGACAGGACAGTCTTTGGAAAGTTTGTAGATAATTGTGTTTCCCGATATATATTAGACAATTTTATGTGAAATGAACTAAATATTTTCGCAAATGGGAAACAAAGATCAAGATATTAAATGTAGGTACAGGGCAAAATCAGCCATGCATGCATAACATCATTACCCCACATAATGAAATCAATAATTGGCAGGCTCCTGCGGAATGGGGAAAAGATATGGTAATACCATCATCCAGGCAATATGAGGACTACTTGGGGGACGCGGCGGACATTGCCACCATTGCAGATTTCATTATTGATTTGAGGAGGTACGACACGCTTTCCACCGCTCTACATTGAGAATGAAATGGCTGAATTTCCAGGCGAGGTCTTCATTTGCGATTCATTCTATACGTATCCCACAGTGGTAAGATTCCTGAGTTTGACGGGAAGAAGATTGAGATGCCATCATTCAGGCAATATGAGGACTACTTGGGGGACGCGGCGGACATTGCTACCATTGCAGGATTCATTATGGATTTGAGGAGGTAGGACTCACTTTCTTCCGTTCTCCATTCTGAACGAAATGGCTGATGTTTACAGATGAAGTCATCATTTTCGACGTGATACTTGGCATAATTATTCCTCAGCGGTGAGATTCCTGTGTCCAATGGGAGGAAGATGCAGGTGTCAGCATCACCGTAATACTACGATTATGGCAATGGGGGCTATAGGATTTTGGGCTACGTGGCTGACGCCGTAGATATTGCATGTTTTTGTTTTCGAGTAGCTAAACCTCGTGTGTTAGACGTTATTAACTGGCTGTGAAATGTTTTGTCCGGCGAATTCCATGCCTTCTTGAGATGTCACTCATCACGTGCCTCTTTCATAGGCATGACATTCCTGAATCCGAATGACGTCATGAAAGCTTCATTGGTTCCTCAAGTCCATCAGGAGCTATCAATTCCGTGACCGGATCTGCTTTGTGTGACAATAATGAGTGATGCGTGCCTACGCCATGATATACACTGTGTTTCCTGGGTTTTTTGCTTGTTGAATGAATAAAACGGAGATCAGTCATATGAATAGGTTTTATTTTGTTGGTATTCTGCAATTGGCGCTGTCGTAGCCGATAAAACGTAAACAGCACTTGTGGTCGTTGCACTATTTCCTCGCTTGCAGCTATCGTCGCACTTTCTTGTGACCAGTTCTGTACGCGGGCTTGGAGTAAATTCTGCCAGCAAAAGTCTTTTTGCGGGTTTCTTGGAATTTTGAGCGGCATCGTTGGAAGGAAATTGTTCATTCCCTGGAATGAGCACATTGGTTGCATTTTTCATGAAATAGGCGCAAACTTTGCCAAAAGCGAGCAATGAGCAGTTTCCCGAACCACGCAGAACAAATATAATGCATTCAGCGCGCTATGGACACAGAAAATGAAACACTTACGAAGAGGCCATGGTCACAGAGGATGAGGAATGGGTGAGGGGATCGCGATTCGCTGATGCTCCGGAGTTTCGAAGAAGCCTCAACGATTACGGATTCTTCATCGAGGCTGCTACAGCAGAACACATGGTCTGCAACTGTCCTTGCCGATATCCACGAAAACCAGATGAATAATACAGAGGAATGCCACATCTGTTGTTTTAACGCGACGTCCGATTTCATCGTAACAGCGTATGTGGTCTTCCAACCTCGTCCTTCGTGTTTAAGGCCAGGCGATGTGCATGGGATGTGCATGGGATGCCGGATTCCAGAGAGAAATACTATTGGGAGAGACTCTCAAGAATTTGATCGATCTGTTTTCTTTTTTAAAAAAATTATTTTTTGGAATGAAAACCAAGGAATGATCAGCAGTAGGAAAAAAGGTTCAATGTCAAAAATACGTTGCAACATATTGCATTTTGCTGAGATTTTAGAACGTTCGGTCTAAGTTGCTTGAAAACTGCTAGAATCAAGTAAAAGCTTCTCAGAAGCATTACTCAGCATGTGTAATCCAGCATTACTCAGCATTACTCCGTATGACTCAAAACTTACTGGAGATCTGTTATATAACTGTTTCATTTTGCCTTCCAGCATGCGTAGGTCGTCACTAAAATAAATGTAATACTTTTGGAGAATGTGAAGGTGTGAATCAACATGTTCAAGAAACTTCATGCATTATTGCAATGCGATGTTTTTGTCGGCTAAGCAACATTTCCAAAAGTCTTTTGCTCAGCGCCATTAGGAAGTTTTATTTGTAGTTAGAGAAAACCAGCTGACGTGAATTTATGTAGTCGTTACATGAGTAAGACCTAACACGAAAGATCAGGACGTAGAAAGTGTTCTTTTGGAATTTGTAACAGTAATACCTGTTCATATCTACTAAATTTAACGAATGCAGCTTACATTGTGAATTAATTCGGGTAGTGTTCAAGTTTGTGACGTTGGATAGGTGGAATTCCCGCGATGCGGAAAGGATTTGGCATAGAATCATCATAATTCAGTAAGTGCTATTTCATTAGCGACGACCGTAGTTGATGATGCCTGAACGTGGGAAATTTTGATAAAATGATCTATGGAATAAAAAATCCAAAACTATTGCTGCCACTTCAAGCCATAATGTGATACGCGTCAAGCGGGTTTGCGAGTTATTTCCAGTCAGGTTGAAAATGGCATTGGGTTTCATGCTGAAAGTCATTAATGATTTCGGAATACTTGAAGCAATCAATTGCAGATATCAGTTTCATGAGCTTCCTTTTGGAGCGATGATAGGTGAAATGTAGAACGTACCGTATCATTCACTAAGAACCGCTTCACCCTGGCTCGGCGGATAGGGCTCGGTCGAGGAGAAGAATCAGAGTGGAGTCCAACTGGCAGCAGACGATATTCTTCTGAGTAGACAGTGCATCTGGCTGGTTTTGGGCATTACCGACTCTCCTTTTCTAGTATAGGCCACATACTAGAATACATTCTATTCATACTCTTCCAAAGGGCACTTACGAGGTGCTGTACATGGGTCAAGATCAGCCAGCTATGATTTGATCTCAGGAAAACACTGTTTCCCAGTTAGATGCCTTTAGAAACCTTACCAATTCAGCACTTTCAGGTCTCTTCAGGTCGAAGTCATCTGCCCTGGAGGAGCCTTTTATTCTCTCATTAAAGTCTCATTAAAGAATCTCACACCACATTTTTAATGTGAACAAGTGAAATTTGCTGCAAAATTCCGAAACCAACTGTTGAGGAATTCATGGTCCGGAGAAAATGAATTGGCGAGCCGCAAGTTGAACACCCCTGTTCTAGACCATAAACACTTTGGTATAATTCTAAATTTACTCACCTTGTAAATGGCAATTACAACAGGGTGATTCAAGAGTCCTGCCCACCTTTTGAAAATTAAGTGCTTTTCGTAATGCTAGATTTGATTGTGACGTGGTTTACACCATCCGAAATAAATCTCACGTTGCCTGTCGTGTGTCTGATGCATTGTGTCTCCAATGTGATCGATCCCAATAGAGAGGAATTAGATAACGACTGGAGAACGTTTGACTATCGATAATCGTGAAGCAATCGTTCGCTTTACTCCGGATTCGGCCATCACGTAACGGAAACGACGATTGAAGAAGAAACCGAACCGAGAGAGAGACCGTCAGCCGTCACCCATCAGCCGTCAGCCATCAGCTACAATTCCATCGTCCGCATCGACCAAAATTTCCACCAAATTTCCAGGAATGAATGGCAGGCTTTCTCCAATTAGGCGTTCATTGCTGACGATGCCATTCTAAGCCGTTGACTAGGTCATCCACGGTTTAAAAGCGCGAAGCCTACGATGCTCTGCCATTCTAGGCTATGGCATCTTATCTGTATATGCTTCAGACTTAGTGGCGCAAGATTTTTGATTGACACAGCTCATTGTGAATGCATATCGCGTTTCCACCAACCGACTGCAGATTCTCCCCCTGAATAGCCTTTGTTGATGGATTGTTTCACTGTGAAGGATATCATTTTTAGGACAGGAATGGCGGTTCGAGCCGTCGGAACCATGCAATCCTTTTCTGTTTGCGTTTCATGTCGTGACCGATATTTTGGAGTTTTCACGATCCACGAACTCAATAATCAAAATTTATTGGCCTCACATGCCGCGAAAACTGGGCACTCCCCCTCCTCAACATTTACAGTTGCACAGGGCGGCGATGAGGCAGTCGCTGCAGCCGAAACGATCGGTGTTGCCAGGGAAAACGCATTTGCCACCGCAGTTGCGGTGCGAACTACATAAAACATTGCCTCGGGATATGCATGCTGTGGTGGCCATTGGGCTAGAATAAGTGATGAAAAGCGCGCAGCAGCGAATACTGCACGAATGATGGCGTAGGGCCGCGTAACAGCGGGAAGCAGCGAAAGCTGAGTGCAGGAATAGAAGAGCCTGCTGAGCAACTAGACGGAAGGAACGCAGCGCGAAGGCCTCCAGTTCGACTTATTCTCGAACGAGCAGCTGTTGCGAGTATTCCTATCAAAAAAGACTATTCCAAGGGGGAACCTGCATGGAGCGCTGTGAAGCAGTACATTTTGCTGCAGAAAAGGGGCATTTGCCTCACACTTGCTGCCACAACGGGAAGGCGTTCCTGCCACTCAAACTTTACCAGTGAGCTGCACTTTCAGAGCCTGAAGGGTAATGGTGCGGCATTTTCAAGCGTTTATTCGTCAGTACTATGCCGCGCATGCGTTTGCTTCTTTCGGTGCTAAAGTCGAGCTATTTCGGGGAAATCGTATTTTTTTCAAAATCAGTGGTGATACGTATCATATATTGATAGCTACGAATGCCCTTAAGCAAATCGGTGATGTCCGAGCATTGAATGTGCTGCGACAACTAAACCAGCAAAACCGTCCCAAGCCTCTTCAAAATATGATATACTGAGGCGTTCACGAAGGTGATAGTGGGAACAAAGGAATTAACTTGTCGGCTACGCTTTCGAGCTCCTCGAGGTTCGTTTGCAAATGTTTAATGTTTGATTTCAGCCGACCTGCTTCATATCTTTATGCAAACACTTTTTGAAGGCCGCCCATTATTATTAGCGCCCGCCGACCGCTTGTACATGACTTCTATATGAATTTCATGGACGTTATGTTGAAATGCATGTTTCTTATAGGAACCCTATAGATCTTATAGGAACCCTATAGATCTTATAGGAACCCTATAGATCTTATAGGAAGCCTATAGGATTACTATATGTTTTCATAGACCTCCTTTAAATCCCAAAATAATTCTAATATTAATCTTTCACGAGGGTTCATGAAGCAAACGCCATCAATTTTCAGTCACCTCTGGTATATTCAGTTCACAAATTGTGAAATGAAGAGAGAGAACCATATTCCCAAGAGTGCACCATGATCAAAATGTGGCAAGGTGCCAACTCTAACGCCGCAAGTCCTTGTTTCATTCGATGTTGGTTTCTTGCAGACGTCTTGATAAGGAATCTCTCGCAGGCATCTCAGGAGCACCATCACCTACCGCTAAATAAGAGCCCAGCCAGTAAATGCACCTGATCATCGCACCAGACCTCCCTCATTGGCGCTGCCTCAAAAGCTGCCATACTTGGCTATTGCAGCTCCAATGGCAGCCACGCCGGCTACATCAAATAACCCCTCAAAGAATCCCTCCACCTCTTCACCATAATCACTCCCACTTTGCCTGGACGAGGGCCCCGTTTGAATTCCTTTCGGTTCCGCGAGACCCTGTAAAAGAAGAGAAATAAATGGTTGGTCTTGGTCGTCCATTGAAATAGCGTTACTCAAATCGAGTGAGTTGTTGTCGGTACCAAATCTCGTCAACAACAGGCTGATGAATTTCTACGAGATGCATTACAAGCAGAGCTTGTTAGAAATATAATTTTCGGAATGTATTTTTGAAAACGTTAATCGAATCAATAAAATCTGCGTGAGTATGAATATTTATAGATGAGAACCAAATGTTTTTGAGTCTATTGAGAGGTTAGTATCATCTTGCGAAAAGCAAGGAGTGTGTTGATATTCCTGGTTGGCAACATGACTAGGATACTTCCAAGATAAACGCGAGTATAAAAATAAAACTTGATCCTATTCTCATTTTGTCCCTCGATAGCTTTTCTTGTGGCGGTCGTCGGTAATAACCTATTCATATTAGGATAATCCCCGGTTTTCTAATTTATTAAAAATTAGATATGCATGGTGCACGCAATTGATACGTCGAACGGAAACTCACGAAAAAGGCTTGTTGAGAGAGGACGAGGAGAAGAGCCGTTGAGAGGATCATGATGCTTGGATGCTCTGAAGTAGTTTCGATGCTTCGATGATTTCTACTGATTCAATGGCGCTCCTGCATGGCCTCTTATAGGTTTCTAACCGTCCTTGGCTTCAGGGAATTCATTGAATTCGGGACTTCTTCGCGAAGAGTACGTGGAAGTCCTCCACGTGTCGGCTAATATCTATATATTTCCGTAATGTATACAACAGCAATGTCCATTAATGAAGCATTTATATATAAATGCTTCACTTACAGGCTCTTTCAGCCACTCACCGTAATGGCTTTCTTCATAGTAAGTCAGGTCTAATCATCTAAATTCCCATATCCTGATGCACTTGTCACTGTGTACTAGTGCATAGCGAGCGCAATCAATGCATACGTAAATGTCATTATTGTGGAAACTGCCAAGAGTTTATAAGAAGTGGATGCCACATGTATTTCGAAAAATGCCAAGCAGTAGTTTCGAGGAGCTGCCTTCACTGCGGATCCCCATCAGCCTTCAAGGCGGGACGTTGCGGCAGCTGGGCAAGCTGGCCTGGGATAGGGCTAGCACCTTGTACCACGGGGGCGAGGCCATCTCTGAAATCCCTGATAATCCAATTGGCGCTGCCAAAGCGGGGTTGGAAACTGTTGAAGACGGAATGGACACCTATGATGACTACAAGCAATACTGTTCACCGTGAGTCACAACATGATTCCATACTGCAGTTCACGCCCAACTACGTTTTCTCCTAAGTGAAAACGAGGGAACTGAGTTTCACAAGAGATGGCCCCATTGGGCATTAGGATCATTCATTCTGGGTAGGGAAATATAAACCTAATGACTACTTCTCTCAATTCTCTCACATTCCATAAGTGGCATCTGCAGTGACCATCTTCTCACCCCGCCTGTCCAAGGAACGTTTCGTTCTTTTAATAGAAGCATGCTTTTGAATTTAGCGTTTTTTTGCTCGTCGTATTTCATGAAATTCAGCTGCAGCAGCTGGTGAAATCTGTATTAGGGTATTGAAGAGGGACTTCGTGCTACATACGATGGACCCGCAGAAATGCTGAACATCCCGGTCCTGAAAATAGTATTTGTTAGAGACATAATACTTTCCTCATAATCAGGAGAGGGGATTACGATGCCACCTTATCTTTGAATGTTTCCCTCATCCATTGGAATGTCCTTTGTCTTCAAAAACTTTTGGAGAAGCGTTAGTCTGCTTCAGACCGCGTCCAAAGTTCAAGGATCAAGGTTCAAATGTTTTCTTCTGATAGCCAAGATGAATTTTACCCTTCAAAGCACCTCGAATCTCTTTAGAACCCACCTCATATTTCCCACCCCACTCCTAATTCTAATATCTGATTGGAAAGAAAGTTCTCGGAATTTCATGAGCAATTATTACAACCCAGTTTATTTAAAAGCAAAATCATCTCAATCATGAATGTAATCACCATTGGCCTCTATCACTTCACGCCAACGTTTATGCAAACTATGGATGCCATTCCAATAGAACTCTGGCGGCTGCGCTACGAAAAAGTTGGCCAAATCGGTTTTCAGGTCGTCT